>CAUZXS010004513.1:0-112500 GCA_963585895.1 Sepioteuthis lessoniana | reverse complement strand
CAGTAGCTCTTCTCAAGAATTGAACACTCCCTGTATCTGATAATATATATATCAAAAGATATACATAAAAAATTCCCTTGCAAGTGCAGAGAATGAGGATGAATTAGCCATGTCTCAATGTTGGTTTGAAGCATCTTGCATGTCGAGCCACACTGAAGAATTGTGATACGACAAAACAATCTTCGTGTAGGTGTCAATATATATATATATATATATATATATATATATATATATATTGCAGAAAGCAATGAAAACCACTCCTACGTCTTGGCAATTCATTTCAAATCTGTGAATTCTTATCACTTGAAAGGACATGATACTTTTTTTTATGTTCCATTGATATAAAATAAATTGATAATTTCTCTGTCTCTTCTTTTGAAGATACATATCATCAAAATATAATTTTACTTGTCTGGGCTTTAGTTGTAAAGTTTAGTAATTCTAAATTGGTTGGTTGTTTTTTAAACGATGTCAACTCTTGTAAGTATTTATTGCTAAATCCTTTTTATACATCTATGTTAAATATATAGGATTTATAGATGAATAGTTTGTAGGTAACACCTTTTAAATGAGCAAGTAATCATTTGTCCGCATTTAAATTGTTTCAAGCATTACTATCTAACATGAGGAGGTGCCCATGGTGTAATCATTATCGTCGTAGGAAATGGACACGGCGATGCGAGTTCAAATCCTGGACGAGACTGATAGCATTTCACATAGCACTAATACCCTTGGGCAAGGTATGAATCTGACTATTCTCCCTCCAGCTATGGGTAAATAGTAGGGCAGACTGGGTTCTTGAAGCCTTGGTGAGGCAACTAGTCTAGGAGAAGGAAAACTCTAAATTCAAACCTGTTAAACTCCGCTTAAAAATTGACCTTGTGTCATATCCTGCCCGAGTGGAGGGGTTGGTAAATATGATTACTATCTAACACAAGTAATTGTTTTCATTTTGATTTATTTGCAGTTAAATTTTTCAAATATTGCTGTAACACTAATAATTCAATTTAATATTAATCCTTTGTTTGCACACAGTTAAATGGTTTCAAGTATAGTAAATAATTAAATTGTTCTATTTGATCCATAGATGGGACCTTAACAGGTCTTACCACTCCATTTCAGCATAAACGTGAGAGTAATGGCAATGAAGAGGTAGTCCATATTCCCTAAAGCTCCAAGAGTGGATCCTCCCCACAGATGGTTTAGTATCATATCCAAGACACATGTTGAGGGGGAGGGGTCTTATCCCTCCGCAGAGGTCCAGTTGGCAAATTCTACAGCCCCAGCCAACTGAGCTAGTAATTCTGAGTGTGGTACAGAATTTATGTTGAGACTGATTAGGTCAGTCATAGGCAAAAAGTGACCTCCAAGTCATTGGTACTTTTCTGAATGGCCACCTTTAGATTTCAATCTTTTATAAAAAAGATCTTTACACTATTTCTAAATCATATGTTTCTGCATTTGATTTTCTGTAGTCAAAATGGTTGAGGTACCTTCAACTAAAAATTACATAGGAGTTTTTTTAGTAGAGCAGCCTGCCTGATGTGTTCTATCTCGTACAGCCTGCTTCTTGCAAAAAGGTTATCCATGTCCAGATTAGACCTTGTTACAGTCAAACCAAAATGATACTTTTTTTTATTCACAGTCATATAAACAATTTCAAGTGGGGATTTGGTAGACATTTTCTTAACTCCTCCATATGCTTACTTTAATATTTTCAAGTTTTGTTCCATTGTTAAGTGTAAAACTACAAGTTGAAGAAATATTGTTTGTTAGTTATGTTTTCTTTGGTATCCCCCTTTTTACTATTTTTTCAAATCATGCAGAAAAAAAACACATTTTTTAGATACATATGGTTAAATGATCAAACAGTTCCATTTCTAACAATTTAGTATAAGTCAACAAAGTCAAATGATTGTAAGTATTCCTATGTATCACTAACAATTCAATTAACGATCAGTCATTTGCTTACACACAGTTAAATGATCAAACAGTTCTATTTCAAATAATTCAATTTCATATAAGTCATTTGTTTGTACACAGTTTAAATGTCAAACAGTTCTATTGGATCAAAAGATAAGATCCTATCAGGTGCAACCACTTTGGGCCTGAGTGGATCTGGGAGCAATGGCAATGAAGGGGTACTCCACATTACCCAAAACTCCAGCATTTCTGGAGCCTTGCCATCAGATGGTGTCATATCAGGACACTCAGTGGGAGAAGGGTCTTACCTACTCCCTGCAGAGATACAGTCAGTGTATATTATACAGCCCCAGCTGACTGGGCTGTTGATCTAATTAGGCAATTTGTGCTAAAAATATATTTCCATTTGGTTAGTAGACTTAGTTTTCGAAATCTCTTCTGATGGTAAATTTCCAGTTTGAATTGTTTCTTTAATTCCAATGCTGAATAGAAATAATCTTTGCTTTCATGAATTGAAAGGGGGCCTGGAAGGAGTGATTTTCTCCTAGCTTTAAAATTATTTTCTATGCAAAAATATTGATTGGTTTGGTTTGGTTTAGTTTAATGGCATAACTCTTTTTAGGTTATTTAATGCCAAAGCCTTCCCCCTAGAAGAACAGTAGTGGTACTATTTAACCCATAGCTGGGAGGATAAGGGGGTTCATACCTTTCCCAATGGTATTTGCCCAAAAGTGAACGTAATAGCGCAACTGGAGTACGAACTCGCGTACTACGATTCCACAGTCCATCGCTTTAACCATTACACCACGAGGACACCCCCCACAAAAATATTGAGTCTAACCTGGACTAAACATGTACTTTGGGCACTATCGAGTTTTTTTTTAATAAACATAAATTTTTTATAATCAGTGAGTCGGTCAACTGATTTAATGGCATGTCAATCCATCAGGGTCGACTTCATGCTGAGAGGTTAATTAATTGCATTCATTCTGTTGAAGCTTACATTTTTTGTTTAGCTTTTATTTTTGTACACAGTAACATGATATCAAGTATTCCTATCTAATACAAATAATTCACATGCAGATGTGTGATTTCAAGTAATTATTTCTATTTATTTCAACCGGCTCATTGGCCAGTGGGTAGAGTGTTTGCCAATGGGCTTGGAGACTTTAAAATTGATACTTGATACCTCCTTGCTTAACACTCAGCAATATAAGGTACGTATCAAGGGTAAAGTGGAGCAATCAAGGGAAAGGAGTAGCACCCTCCCCTACACCTTGGTGTAGTAGCTATTGAAAAGGGAGCCTTCTGGTTGCCAACTTTACTTACTATTTCTATTCAATAATAGTCATTTGTTTGCACACAGTTACATACTTTTAAGAAACTAATAATAATCCTTATAAAACAATTATAGCTTCAAGTAACTATTCTTAATGCAAATTGTTCAGTTATATGATATTCCTATCTAAAACAAATAATTTGCACATTGTTGCATGGTTTTAAGTATTGCTATATAATGATGCTGATATTATTATTAACAACAACACAGTTATTTAATTTCAAGTATTCTTTTCCAATACTAATAATTTCCTAGCAGATGTATTTGACCCATAGATGGGATCCTAACAGGTATCACCACTCCGGGTCTGAGTGGAACTGGGAGTAATGGTAATGAAGGCGTACTCTACACTGGAGCCTCACCATCAGATGCAGTTTAATGTCATACTTTGATTATTTGCGTAGAAAATGTGAAAAATACTTAACTAATATTTAAAATAAATAATAAAATAGTAAAAAATATTTAACTATTATTGTTTAATTTTAGGACAGTTTTATCAATAACTACATTGAAAAATCTTGCTGATTTTCTAAGCTATTTTCTCACCTTTATTCATAAAATTTGCATTTGTAAGATCTTTTTTTTTTTCTTTCAAACCTCAAATTTCTATTGCTTCATTTTTTCTATTAATATAAAATCTTTAAAAATTAGTTTAAAGAAAAAATTTAATATATATATATATGAATAAAACAAATTCAAGTGTCACTAACATACGATAAAGATAGGTACCTCACGTGGTGTAATGGTTAGCAAGCTAGATTAGCAAATCACTGGTAGCGAGTTCGATTCTCACAGGGTGTCCATTACTCCCGGTTATGTGCCACAACTAAGCTACGTAAATAATCATAAGTCAAAAAGGACACCGTGTAATGGTTAGTAAACTGGATAAGCAGTTGGTGGATTCGTTTCTTTCAAGATACATCATACTTCTGTTTTTGTACTACAAATGAGTTAAGCTTAGTAAATAACTGTATGACAAAAATGACATATCTGGCAGGCAGTGTTGATTTCTATATTTTCCTGTCTTGTGTAGTGTATTTTTACATAAATTTTCAAGCTCAAAAATGTTTAACTATACACCATTCTGTAGGGAGTTTTTGGTAATGTTATTTCAATTTTTAAACGAATCTCCACATATAAAACCACGAGGAATAACAAATTACCAATAACATCCTAGGTTGTTACTCACGAGTGACTGACTCACACACAGCAATTAACCTACTTGTACTACTCTTAACTTAAAAATATTGAATTTTACATACCTTAGTGTTTCAGATGTTTTTGGACACCAGACACAATACAAGGATTTAATACCGAATTGTTCATTCAAATAAATAGAAAAGCCGTCTTATTTTCATTATCTTCCTCTTCCCCCACCAAAAAATATTACAATAAACACCGGTTAAAATTTATTTTTTTCATAAGAAGCATACTTGTATCCGGTTATGGTTAACGGGATTAAAACAATCTACCCCTGTGGATTAAATAAAGGGTTCGGTTCGAAGTTCCGTGTAGACTTCCGAGTTCGACAAGAAGCACTTTAAGAAGGCCGAAGGACGCATCGGACAAAACGTTGTGAATATAACAATAAAGATGAAGATAATAGTCCGAATACTTTAAATGATTAAAAAAAAGGGGGAAAAAAAATGTTATTTTAATTAAAAACTTGAATTTCGCCCCTTGAAATAACATCAGAAATGTAGATCTGTAATTTAATTATAGAGAATGTAAGTTTTTTTTTTAGGAGTCGGTGAACTTCTAAGAAATCTTTTGTAAGTCAAGCGTAACACTAGGTAATAAATACAATAAGTAACAAAAAAATAAATAGGTGGGTTGGGAAGAAAAGGTCATGACAAAAATGCGAACTTTTAAAGATAAATGAAAAAAAAAATACAAGTATACGTTACAAGTATACTACTAAAAAATAATACTCAGTGTATCCCCAAGTGAAAGACAGAGAAGATAAACACGTGTACTTATGAATTTAAGCATTTCGTCTCGTGCTCCAACGATAGAACCACCGATCAAAAGTGGAAAGAATAAACAATCAGGGAGAAGACGATATTGGAAACAAAAGAAGAAAAAAGAAAGCTTAAATATTTCTTTTCGTTGTTGTTGTTGTTGTTAATAACAATATCAGGTTTTGTTTGTTTATCATCTGACTTTTTTCTTCTTTTTTTTTTCCCCCCAAAGACTGACACAACTAGTACTAACTGTCACTTGCCGCTATCAGAAGAGAAGGAGCGGAAGTGCACGATACCACAAATTCAACTTCTTATCTCGGTTCTGATTAGTCGGTTTCACTTGAAAGCGCTTCGCCGATTAGTCAAAGCAGTGGGCGGAGTCCACCCCCCACCACCACCACAACCATCAGGAAATAAACCAAAAAAAAAAAAAAGGGAGAAAAAAAAAGAAAGAAAGAAAGAAATGGTACCCAAACAAATAAGAAAATAAAAATTAAAGCAGACCGGAGCGGAACCGATGCCCAGGGAGGCGGTGCAGTCTCTAGTTCAGTATTGTCGGAGCCACGACCAGGATGCGGAGGAGGTCTCGCTTACTGCTCGGCATCGGTCTTATTTGGTTGTTCGGAGTAGCTTACTACTTATTACGAGAAATAAAAAGCGAGGTAAGCACATACACACACACACACTAATTAATAACTAAAAAGTTATGTATCAATTGGCGATATTGAATTTCGGTTTGTTAGGGGGAAATTTTTTTCCAACCTTCACTCCTCAAAGAAAAAAAAAAATTATATATATATATATATATATATATACTTCGATTTAAAATCGATACATACATCTATATATCGATTTTAAATCAAGTTTTGATTTTACTATAAACAACTTGGTCCATTGAATCATTGCTTTTTTTTGTGTGTGTTTATTAATTACCTTACCTTTTTTTCCCCACTTCAGCAAGATAGAAAAATTAGCCTTTAAAAAAAAAAAAAAAAAAAAAGTTGAATTTAATTAATTTTAATTTTTTTTTTCTCCTTTAAAGTTTGGCAGTGTTTTCTTGTACGAAGCTCATCATTTTATTTTCCTTCCATTTTTGCCATGCTGTATATTCCTGGAAACTAACGGAACTTGAATTGATATTTTTATATTAAAACAACTGAGTCACTAGCAGAAAAAAAGAACGAAGCTTTAGTTGCTCTTTTCAAGAACAAGCCCGAGTCAGCTGGCTTCTTTCTTTTACAAACTTATATAAGGAAAGTTTTTTTTTTTTTTGTTTTTTTTTTCTCATAAGGTTAACGGTCTTTTCCTTAGCATTGCGTTTATATATATATATATATATATATATGCGATGATGATAGCCAAGTTGCTCTATTCGCATCTTGACGGCTTCTACTTCCATCACCCAATGTTTTAAAAAGCAGCATCTTCGTGGTGATGATGACACATGCATTTTGAACGTGACACCTAGGAAAGTTCTTACTTTTGTTTTCATCAACTCTACTTCCCATACTTTACTTGAATAAATTACATTTATTTGTTTTTTAAATATCTCTTTACTTTAGTGTTTTTTTTCGCCCTTTTTAGAGAGCGGACGTGAACTTTTTTCTAGAGAGTAGAATTGTTTACTTTTTTGTGAAGACAATATAAAAACATGTTCTATATTGGGACAGACATACTCTGCTGGTATCATAACTAGTTTGATGTTTTTTAAAATTCATTGTTTTTAAGCGTAAAAGTAATAATCAAAGCATTTAAGTAAATCTTATTGTTTTATTTTTTAAGTGCTTTTTATTTAAAAAAAAAAAAAAAATTCCATATCAGTTTAAAAACCTATCGACTTTTTTTATTTGATATATTTTATCGCAAATAACTTGTTTATTTTCAAAGTGTTTTTTTTTTTTTTTTTTACCCCCCCCCAAAAAAAAATATATAAGAAAACATTGAGACATGTTATTTATTTTTAACTTGGATATCACATTGTCCTTTCGTTGTAAAATTTGTCTTCAGATCAATTTTTTTGGTGGAATTGATTCTGATTTCAATTTCTATCACTTAAACAACTGTATAAAATAAAAACTGACCTCCACCTTAAAAATATATTTTTAAAAGGCAAACCACTTTGTTTTAACAAAACAAATAAATAAAACTATTAGCTAGAAATAGCCTATTTATTCAGTATTTAAATTACCGGCTTTTGAAAAAAAAATTGTCACTGTAGTCGTGCTAAGTGTTACATGTTAAAATAACAAATATTAGGGAGAATAAAGGCTCGGTAGATCAACCTTATGTTTTGGTCCCCTATTTCCCTCTGTAGAAATAGCGGTAACGATAGTAAGTATTTACCCGCCTCCCCATGAGAGTATAATGTGACACAATGTTGAATTCAATGCGGCGAACATGTGGGTAGGGACAACAAATTGTCTCTTAGTCCCTCAGTACTTCCTTTTCTTTTTGGGACACCCTAGTAACGGTAGTAGTCATTCGGATCTCTCCTGGGGTGGTGGTGATTGTTTTAGATATTTTTTTTCCCTAAAAAACATTGCGGAGTGGGGTGCTGATTATTACTAGTGATGTAGAGAAAGAAAGAAAAAATACTTTTTCATTTCAGATTGCTAAGCTTTTTGTGTGTATTTTTTTAATATTCTTTATCTCCTTTCAAGAAGGGGGAGGGTGGAAAAAATTTCTTGTCTTTTTATGACAGACTTCTTTCTCTCTCCCTCCCTCCTTTTTTTTTCTCCTTCTTTTTTTTTATATACTAATGTTAAAAAAAAATCAGTTTTATGTTCATTTTTCTTCCAGTGAGTGTGTGGGGGGCATCTTTGCTGATAAACTGGAAAACATTTTATCTAGTTTATTTTTTATTTGTTTAAAAATTGATATACCTGGTATCATCTTGTGAATTTTTTTTGTATTGAAACATTCGAATGTCGCAGAAAAATAAAAAAAACAAACTGTTAATGATAGTATCAACATCAATTATTGAACATGCGAGCGCACGAAATAAAAGTCTACAATGAAATGAATATAAAATGAATATAAAAGTCTACAATGAAATGAATATAAATGCGTTTCACGTGGTCACCAAGATACATTTAAAAGACGAACCTTTTGAATTACGAAATTTTCTTTGAAAGGAATTTTTTTTTCTCCACTTTTATTGGACTTGATTTTACTTATTTTTACGATTACCTGTAGTAGTAAGAGTTGGATCAAAAATATTGCTGCCTAAAGTTTTAATGTGCCTGGTGTACTTGCATTTGTCAATACGAGGAATAAACAAAAAGCGGATATTCTGTTTCCCAGAAATTAGCTGTTTTGTTGTTTTTCATATTGACTTTATTTTTTTTTTTCCAAGTCTTTGAGTTAATCAGTCTATCACTTATTTCTCCCATCAAAGGATGGAGAAATGAAATTTTGATATAAACACGTAAAATGAGTATAATCACTATCTAACTTGTTTTAGCACACACACACACACACACACACACACACACACACATATATATATATATATATATATATATATATATATATATATATATATATATATATATATATATATATATAATTTCATTCAGCTGCATTTTTATTTGTTTATACAGGTGAATATTAATTGCCGTGTTTGTGTTCTTGATTGATATCGTTTTTAAGTTTAATCATTAGATTCAAAATGGTTAAATGCCGATTAGCCAGCCCAGTCAGCTGGGGTTGTAGAATACACCGACTGCATCTCTGCAAGGGGGGGTCTTACCCCCCTTCAACGAGTGTCCTGGTTATGACATTAAACGATCCGATGATGAAGCTCCAGTAATGCTGGAGCTTTGGGAAATGTGGAGTACTCCCCTTAATTGCCTGCGTGTTAGCACATGATAGGGTCTTACTTATGGGTTCAAAGAAAATTGGTTGACTATGTGCAAGCAAATGAGTAATGTTGAATCGAACAATTCGTGTTAAATAGCAAAACTTGTAACCACTTGACCGTGTGTAAACAAACAAATGATTTAATATTGAATAGAATTATAAGTGTTAGATAGTTAACTGCTTTCAATTATTATTGCTGCGGACAAATCTGGTCTAACTCGTATAAAAATGAAATTACCGATAAACTAACTTACATATCATGTATGTCTATTTAAATGTGTGCAAAGAAATGACATGCTAAATTGTTACTGTTATATAGCAATACTCGAAACCATCTAACCACAAAAAGAGCTCAGGCTCGTTTAAAATGGTTATCAACAAAATGCGTTTACAAATCATATAAGGATTGGGCATTAAATAACCTACAATGATTGATATGCTATCAAAACAAAGCCGATTATCAAAATACCTTTGTTTTGATTACAAGTAAATTTTTGTTTTGTTAAAGTATTCTTTGCTAAAACTAACGGAAAGGAAAAAAAAATTATTTATTTCTCTACACTTAGTAAATAAACAACGATGTAAGTCTAAGCTTTGTTTAGTTTGGGCGCTCAGTGAGATTTGAACTCTTGTTAATCATTACACCCCGTTTGGCACCCAAGAGACTTACAAAATTTGAAGGATTTCTTGATAATGGTTCTTGTGAATCTTTTTAATTTATTAAAACCATTTTTTGGTACATATACTAAAATTGGAACGATACTCGTCCATGGACGCACTTCATTTTCTTTTGAGGAATTCGCTTCTGTTCACTTTGAAGAAGCGGTAAAATTGTCATTTAAAAAAATTTCTTTTTAATCAACCGAGTGTTTAATTTAGAGAAAAAGTTAATTTAGAAAAAGTACTAAACGTGGAGATTTAATTTTCTTAATGTTTCAGCTTAAATTTTAAGATAACATTTATTCTAAATTTATTGGCAGTTAATCCATCATCCTTTTTTAATTCAAACACATTTACAAGGCAAGGATTTTTATTTCTCTTTGGTGATCCAGTTATTAAACTAGTCAATAGTGATGATGATCTTTCTGTAATGAAAGTTGAGGGTGAAACAAAATTTTGCATTGAAAAAACAGTGACAGATCTGATATTTTGACTTTCATTTGCTACTCCACGTCACAAAAAGTTACAAACAAACAACAAACTTATTTGTCATTGTTATTTCAAATAACATTTTGAAAAATCTAAACATTTAAAAACAAATGATTATTAGCAAGATTCATTATTAATTCATGTAGGTGTTATGTATTTTATAGTGATTCCCTCACCCCCAAATAAACCTGTAGCTCACTCTCGATGATTCTCTGAACCGCTATTACTAATGTGTTTTTAATTATCAACATACGTTTGGAGTACTCACCTCCCAGGTAGTTCCTACCCTCTCGCTTGAACGAGGGTAACGACTGGGTTTATTGCCTGGTGCCTGAGGCGCCCCTCAAGGCATCAGGCAATAAATAAGATGCCGACAGAATCTTCGCAGTTTTAAAATACACCGGTACGGGAGGCTTGCTTCCTGCATGGCACCCCCACGTTAAAAAAGACCGTGTCTATTCTAACTTGGTTTCTTTTTTTTCATATTTTTTTAATGGCATATCAACCTTCGTGGGTTATATTATGTCAAAGCCATGCTTGAAGATCAACTGTGATATTATTCAACCAATAGATGGGGGTGATAAAGGGTTCATCCCTTTCACAAAGATATCATTCCGAAAGTGAATATAATATCACTCTCTGCTACATTAACTTGGTGGGAAGCTAAAAAAAAAAATAGTTCAACAGACGAACCTTTTTTGGTAAAATGTTTCTATTCAATTGTGATTGATAATGTCTGCATTTACAAGGAAATATCAACAAGTAAACATTTTTTTTTTTTTTTTTTAAGACATGGAGAAATTATTTAAATACTTAAGTGGGGACCACTAATAACAGTAAATCTCAAATACTCTAAATGAAAAAAGAAAATCTAAACATTTAAGAACTAATATATCCACCACGTATATTAGCTCGGTTGATTTCTATTTCTTTATTTTGGTATTATGTATTTTATAAAACGATGATTATTCCCAAAGAAACCTGTATGTATTTACCCAACCCCTCCCCTATAGGTAAGATGTGGTCAATTATTAAGCAGAGTAAAGCAACTTTGATTTCAGTTTTTTTTTTTTCCCTCCTACACTAATTGCCATTGCAAAGCTAAATAATCCAGTCATAGCTGAGTGGGGGAACAGATAGATTCATGCTTTTCCAAAGACATTAGTGTGAAGTGAAACACAAACCTCCTAATCCAGGATTCGAACTCCGGTTGTCAATTCTTTTTTACACTGATAGACATTATGCTAAGCTGGCTAGCCATTGTAATTTTTAGTCAGGTCAAATACTAGTTGATCTTGGCTTAAATGTTGGATATTTGTTGATACCATTAAAATCAAATATAACCATACTACTAGCAAGCTATACTAGCAAACCTTCCCAAGTGAGTTCGAGCCTCATTGGAATGCTCCATTCATACGGCCTTGTGCCACATCTAAGCAAAATGCTTAGTATATTACTACCTCTCTTATAATAGTTGCAACATTTGCATAGGAATTTCATGCACTAAATGTAACAGTTATGGATTAAATCGTACCCTATTGTTCTTCTACAAGAGTGGCTTTGGCATTAAATTACCTACAAAGGTTGATATGCCATTAAACAAAGAAATCAAGGAAAAAAGTTTAGTGTGCATAATCTTAGGTGAACTATTGACATGAAAGAATTTTTTTTTTTTTCCCCACCTAAATATTCGTTGCTGCTTTATTTCATTTAAATCTTTAGAATCTAATACAGACAAAACCAAGTTTGGCTAAGGGCAAATTTGTGGCGCATTCAATGATAATCAAATTCACTCTCGGTAATTTACAAAACCAGCATATTAACAACTACACTTAAGATAATGATTCTACAAACATTCATAACAGCTAATAGATATGGACGTGCCTGTGGTGTAATGGTTATCATCATAGGAAATGGACACGGCGACACAAGTTCAAATCCTGGACAAGACTGATTGCATAGCACTAATACCCTTGGGAAAGGTATGAATCCAATTATTCTCCCTCCAGCTATGAGTAAATAGTACGGTAGACTGGGTTCTTCAGCCTTGGTGAGGCAACTAGTCTAGGAGAAGGAAAACTCTGAATTCAAACCTGTTAAACTCTGCTTAAAAATTGACCTTGTGTCATATCCTACCCAAGCGGAGGGGTTGGTAAATATAATAACAGCTAATAGATATGTAAATCCTTCTTTAAAAAAAAAAAGAAAAAGAGTTATGTCCGTCCGTCTCATGATGGTCTTTAAATTTAATAGATGCAATTTATATGTAAATGTAACACTATTTATGGGACAGTGGTAATAGTTATTGATTGGGAAGTTTTATCATAGTTTGTAGTAATTTACTAAGCTTTTTGCTTAGATGTGGTATGTGGCCTTAAGACTTGAACTCGCTTGTGAAGGTTTGCTAGTCAAGCTTGCTAACCATTACCCCCACCTGAAGCACACAGTTTTTAATATCAACTTGCCATGTCAGATTCTATTTATAGAATTTATATTTTAACTCTCATAATTCCTGTCATTCATGATGGGATTATTTTCATATTGATCAGCACTTCTGCCTTAGCTGCAGATTCAAGGCAATGGCACTAGTTGTGTTGAAATGTTGAACATCAGTCAACTGAAGTTCTTTTTAAATCACTTGAGTAAACAGAAGAAAGAAAACTGAGAAAAAAGTTGAAGGAAAGAGAAACCATAAGAGAAAAGAACTTGAAAAGCTGTATTCAAAAGGAAAAGACCTGAAGTATATTAAGTTATATATAAAAGTGAGATAATGTAGTCCACCTAGTTATTACCCGTGGGGGAAAAAAAAAGATATATTTTAATTTTTGAGCTTTATTTTTAGAAAAGAAATTAAAACATTTAGATATATTTACAGTGTGTCAAATGATACAGTCAGGACCAACCTTACGAGGTGCAGTACCGGATTACAAACATATATATTGAGATGTGTTATTGTGTGTACTTGATGAGCTGAAAGATGATTACACACTTGTGCGGTGGCCCCCCTTTTGGGAGAAGGCCAGCCTTATATCTAGTATCACCATTCCAGTGGAATTTATCATTCTGCCGAGAGGCCAGGTTCTGTGACTTTTATGTTTATATATGTAGGGGGGGGCAAGCTTACACAAAATATATTGAAAATTTTAAAAAAGTATTCAGTAGTTATATTAAAGCATAGCTCAGTTGGCTGGGTGGTAGAATACACCGACTACATCACTGCTGGGAGGCAAGACCTCCTCCCCCAACAACAAGTGTCCAGGAGATGACTTCAAATTATCTGATGGCAAGACTCCAGCCTTGGAGATTTGTGGAGTACTTTATTGCCATTGCTCCCAGGTTCACTCTGACTCGGAGTGGTAACAAATAAAACTGTTTGATTATAGTGGATGAATAGAACTATTTAAACTGTGCAAACAAATGTCTTATGCTAAATTGAATTATTAGAAATAGAATTGTTTGATCATTTAACTGTGTGTAAACAAATGATTAATAGTAAATAGAAATACTTGAAACCACTTAACTGTGTAAAAAAAAAAAAAAGAATGAGCTCAGATTCATTTAAAAATGCTGTCTACAAAATGAGTTTTGAAATCATATATATGTAAAAACAGGATTTGGCATTGAATAACTTACAATGCTTGATATACCATGAAACCTAACCAAACCAAATCATATAGATTCATTATATATGTAAAAATAGGATTTGGCATTAAATAACCAATAATACTTGATATGCCATAAAACCCAACCGACCATTTATTAAAGTAGAGTTGGTTTAAAACTTAAGTAAAAAAAAAAAAAAAAATTAACTTTCGTCTATTCACTCAATTTAACTCTTGCCATTGGGGCTTAGAATAGACTGACTGTATCACCAGCTGAGGGAAAGACCCTTTCCATATATATATATATATATATATATATATATATATATATATATATATATATATATATATATAATATATATATATATATATATATATAATTATTATTATCTAAAAATTAAAAAAAAATTTTTTTAAACCAAGGAAGATGGACATGCCATTAAAATTTAAAAAAAAAGAAAGGTAGGTTGGCTTCTTTGTTTAATGGCATGTCAATCTTCATTGGTTATTTAATGGCAAAGCCATCCTTGTCAAAGAACATTAGTGGTACTATTTAAACCCATAACTAGGGTTGGAATTAGAAGGTACATTCCTTTCTTAAGGGTATTAGTCCAAAAGTGAAGGCAGTAGTGTGATCAAAGTTTGAATTCACTCCCTACAATGTTGCAGTTGCACATTAGCCCCCCCTCCAAAAAAAATGGGGGTGTTCTGGGTAGGACCCAGGACTGCATTTGAAAGCGAGGCTCCAGTTCTGGAGATCAGGGAGTGTAGAGTATCCTTTCATCTCTGAACCCAGTCAGTTAGGGTTGTAGTATACACCAACTGCATTTCTGCAAAGGGGTAAGACCTCTCCCAATGAGTGTCCTAGATATGACATTAGATTTTCTGATGGTGAGGCTCCAGCCCTGGAGATTTCGGGAATATGAAGTACCCATTGATTGTTATTACTCCACCTTCCGCTTGGAGTAGTAGCACTTGATAGGGTCCTATCTATGGGTCAAATAGAACAAACTGTGTGCAAGTAAATGACTGCTGTTAAATTTGACTTATATAGCAATACCTGAAACCATTTTAATATGTGCAAGAAAGAGGTCAGGGTCATTTAAGAATGTTATCTACAAATTATGTTTACAAATCATATATATATATATATGTATTAAGGGGATTTGGCATTAAATAACCTACAATGGTTGATATACCATAAAACTCAACCAAACAAAACCTTCATTGCCATTACTCCCAGGTCCACTTGACCTGAAGTGGTATTGTCTATTAGGGTCCCATTATGGGTCAAAGATATTTGTTTAAAAATTCTTATTAAATGGGAACATGTGCAAAAAATGTTTAGAAACTCAACAAGAATGTAACTGATACAATTCCCTAACCTGGAAGGGATTAAATAACCCCAGACAGAATGATATGCTGTTAATATCTTTCAATCATATATTACTCTATTACACACATTTGCCCAACATGATTATCAGGACTCCCCAGGTGGTGTAATGGTTAGCGAGTGAGACTAGCAAACCTTCACGAGTGACTTCGTGTTTCATTGAGTGTCCAATTCATACGGCCTTTGGCCATATCTATCCAAAAAGCTTAGTCAATTACCAACATGATTATCAGATGGATATTAATTTTTTTATGGAAACTTTTTACTTTTATATTCGTCATTTTGTGTGATAATGACAGACCATATTTAGTGGGGGTGAGGTAAAAAGGAGAGAGCAAGAAAAAGTTAATTCTTCCAAATTTTTCTCTGTCTGTTTCTCTCTCTCTCTCTCAAAAATAAAATGTATATAATGTGTATCATATTGTATTATATATACATGTTGCTGACTAGCAAATATATAAGGGGAAGTACTCTTCAATAAACAATATTTATATAGTATGATAATTTATGGAAGTGTGCTTAAGATGATGGTTATTGTCATAGAAAATGGATTTGGTAACTCATTTAAATCCTGGACAATGCTGATTGCATTTCACTTCATTCTAATGCCCTTGGGAAAGGCATGAATCCATCTGTTTCTTTATCCAGCAATGGATAAATAGTCGAGTAGACTGTTCTTTTAGATTTTATGAGGCAACCAGTGAAGAGGAAGAAAAACCTGATTTCAAACCAGCTCCACTAAAAAATTGATCTTGACTCACATCCTTCCAGTGAGGGAGGTGTTGGGTAAATAAGTATGTAAGTTGGCCAACCATAGTTGAGGGTGACCTAAATGTTCCCATTTCAATAGCTACTATACCGAGGTGTTGGGGAGGGTGTTAATCCTTTCCTTGGATTGCTCCATTTTACCCTTGATCTGTACCTTATAATGCTGAATGTTAAGCAAGGAGGCATCAAGTACCATTTTTTTTTTTTTTTTTTTGTTTTTGTTTGGTAGGACTCAACCTGGGATTGAACCAATGTATCCCAGACCATTTGCAAACACTCTAACCATAATGCTAATGGGCTGGTTGTTATCTTTCTTGAGAAGTTATAGTGATCTGGGTAAGCATGAACATGGATCCAATATCTAAGTTGGTAATGGCTTTATTCTTGGTTGCAATTTAATGCAACTTCTCTAACAAAAATTGCATAGCAAGATTCTCTCTCGTTTATTATAGCATTTGGAGGTGCCCGTGGTGTAATGGTTATCATCGTAGGAAATAGACACGGCAACACGAGTTCAAATCCTGGACTAGACTGATTGCATTTCACATAGCACTAATACCCTTGGGAAAGGTATGAATCCAATTATTCTCCCTCCAGCTATGGATAAATAGTAGGACAGATTGGATTCTTCAACCTTGGTGAGGCAACTAGTCTAGGAAAACTCTGAATTCAAACCTGTTAAACGCCGCTTAAAAATTGACCTTGTGTCATATCCTGCCGGAGCGCAGGGGTTTGGTAAATATGGTTTATTTTAGCATTTTAGATTTTTTTTTTCTGACCACTATTTCCTTGCAACAATTCTCTGAAAAAAAGTAAGTCATCCACCATTCTCTTCTACAGTCTCGGGCAAGTTGCTCGACTGAGGTTAGAGAACCCCTTCTACCCTGCTAGTTAAGCATAGGGAAGTGGAGAGGGTAGAAGAGTTCAATTCATCCTTTTCCAAAGGGCATTAATGCAAAGAGAAATGCAAGGAGCCTCATTTGGAACTTGAACCAGGCTCAAGTTTATTTTCCCTGATAGTAACCATTACGCCATTCGCTCCTCCCATAGGAGACACAAATACCAGAAGTTTATATATTAGATAATGAAGTCATAGACTACACAATAGAAAATTTCAAGGATCTGGGATTTATATTCAATAATTAATTCTTGTTTTTAACCTCAATTGTCTGAGATCGGGCGACTATAGGGAATTTATTTTTTCAAGCAATAAGCATGTACAGTGGTGACAATGTTTCTCTTTGCTTGGATTTCAGATAAATTCTGATTTTTCCAATGCACTTTCCCACAGATGAACAGCATTTTTATTTTTATTCATATCATCCCACTTATGGAATTTTCTTTTTTATGTTCTATTCAACAATAGGAATTTTTTATTATTATTTTTTTTTTATTTCAGCCAACACCATTTTTACACAAGCCTTTTGTTCAGCATGTGCAACTAAGTGTATTATTATTATTTTGATCATAAGGAAAATTATTACATAAATATGAAATCTGAATTTTCTCATTTGCTTCTCTATTAAGCATTATCAGATTATCTTTGATAAAATCCTATTGATATACTAAGAAAAGAACTACTCCTGTCCAAGAATGTTTGTTAGTATTTTAGTGTATGAAATCTATGGTGATAGAGCAACTATTATGGGACAGAGGTATCATTTAATTATTTTTTAACTGGGGAAACAATTCATTGGTATATTAAAATTTCCATGAGATTATTTTAATTCTTTTTAAGATAATAATACATTTGCATGTTTTTACTGTCAGGGTACTTTAATTTACCTCTTTTTTTGTTATAACACAATACTTGCTTATTTTGAATGATATTGAGTATGCCTTGTGTTACCATGACAATAGGATTTTGTCATTAATCAATTTGGCCCTCTCAATGCAATGGAATATTCTGGTGACAGTATAAGTGTGTGTTTATATTTACACAAATCCTCCTCTCAAGCAGGGTGCAACACAAGGCCCTTTTTAAGTGGAGTTTAACAGGTTTGAATTCAGTTTTCCTTCTCCGAGATAGGTTTCCATACCACGGTTAAAGAGCCCATTTTGCCCTACATTTAACCATAATTGGAGGGTGAATAGTTGGATTCATGCCTTTCCCAGGAGTATTAGTGATATGTGAATTGTAAACAGTCTCATCCAGGATTTGAACTCGGACTGCTGTGTTCATTTCTTAAGACATTAACCATTACAGCATGAATGCTTTCACTGTGTGTGTGTGTGTATATATATATATATATATATATATATATATATACACGCACACATTGGGGTTCAATACCAGGTTGAGTCATACCAAAACTCAAAAAATGGTACTTGATGCCGCCTTGCTTAACACTCAGCATTATAAAGTACAGATCAAGGGTAAAGTTGAGCAAATCAAAGAAAAGGAGTACCACCCTCCCCAACACCTTGGTGTAGTAGCTAATGAAAAGGGAGCCTTTGGGTTGCCCTCGACTACAGTCACCAATTTTACTTATATATATAAATAAAATGTCACTTATTGGCTAACATCAGGAAGGGTATCTATTTACCCAACTCCTTCACCATGGGCAGAATGTGATGGTCGTTTTTTAAGTAGAGTACAGCTGGTTTGAATTTTGTTTTTCTTTGCCTAGACTGGTTGCCTAACCAAGGCTAAACAACTTGGTCTACTCTGCTATTGATATATTGTTGGACAAGAACATATCAATTCATTTTTTTTTCCAAATTGGCCCAGTGGGTAGAGTGTTCGCCAATGGTCCGGGAGATCTGTGTTCAATCCCAGGTCGCATCATACCAAAGACTTTAAAAATGGTACTTGATACCTTCTTGCTTAACACTCAGCAATATAAGGTATGTATTGGGCAAAGTGGAGCAATCAATAGAAAGGAGTAGCACCCTTCCTTACACCTCGGTGTAGTAGCTATTGAAAAGGGAGCCTTCTGGTCGCCCTTGACTATGGTCGCCAACTTTACTTTATTAGTTCAAAGTAAAACACGTTTGGTATCATCTAGAATTTGAACTCTGGTTATCAATTCTATTTTCTTCCTTGACAACCATTATCTGAAGTTCACATTCTTTGGAGAGTAGTGTTATTTGTCAAAACTGAAAATGGGGCCCAGTTGGCTGGGGCTGCAGAATACACGACTGCCTCTCTGCAGAGGGGTACTTAGTTAAACTGAATTGTTTGTAATAGAACTGTTTTGACATTTAACTGTGTGTAAACAAAAAACTATACTTATGCTAAACTGAATTATTTGAAATAGAACTGTTTCTATGTATAAAAATGGATTTGACATTAAATGACCTACAATGGTTGATTTGCCATAAAACCAAACCAAAACTGAATATGAAGACAATCTTTCTCTCTTTTAATCAATGTAATTTTAATTAACTCATTCTTGTCCCAGACAAAGAAAATTGAATAATTTATAAATTAATTAGGTATGCATAAAATTTTGTTTTTTTTAAATTTTTTTCAGATACATTTTTGGGGTTTATGAATTGGCAATGTATTTTCCTTGGGAGAAGGGTTCATATTATTAAACATCATACTTCTTGATGATAAAACCTAAAATAAAAAAAAGGTATTACATATGATTAGATAGGTGCCTATAATGTAGTAGTTATTGTCATTGGAAATACTTACATTTCACATTGTGCTAATATGCTTGAAAAAGATTGGAATCCAGCTATGGATAAATAGTAGGGCAGACTGGCTCTAACTTTGGTATGGCAACCAGCCTAGAGAAGAAAAAAATCTGAATTCAAACCTGTTAAGCTTTCTTGAAATTTTGACCTTGTGTCACATCCTGCTTGTGCAGAGGGGTTGGGTAAATACATATTTACAATTAAATAAAAACAAGGAGTCAGTATGATATATATTCATGTGTTAATTCTAAAATTGTTATTAAAGAAAAGTATTGGCGCTTGATGTTTTAACCTGGAGATTTTGTAATGTTTTTGTTTGGTTGAGGGGGGGTATTTTGAAGGAATCCTCAGTTACTCACTGTGTGAGCAGTTTCAGGGGTTCAGGAATAAAACTGCAAATTCATACATAGCTCCATAGCCTTCCATCATAACTATTTCATCCTTTTTTGGGTTTGTTGAGCTTCAGTTGAAAACGAAGGTGATTGTGTTTTTGATGATAATATTTAAATAAATTGAATTTGTTTCTTTTTATACTCTGGCTGATAAAATATATACTTTCTGAACACCATTTTATATATATATATATATATATAAGAATTTCACTGAAATATACTTTCTGAGCACCATTTTTATATATATATATATATATATATTTACAGAAATTTCATTCTCATTTAATGAATTGATGTGTCAGATGTTAGCCAGCCTAACTGGTGCTGTAGAATATGCCAACTGCATCTCTGTTGAGGGAGAAGACAGCACCCCCCTTTCCTAATGAATGTCTTGAATATGATACCAAACCATCTGATAAGGAGGCTCTCAAGCTTTTGAGTATGTGGAGTATCCCTTTATTGCTATTACTCCCAGGTCTACTTAGACCCAGTATGTTTGTACCCGTTAGGGTTCCATTTATGGGTCAGATAGAACTGTTTCATCATTTACTCTACTTGAAGTCATTTAACTGTATTCAAACGAGTGAATAATGTTGAATAAGATTATAAGTGTTAAATAGCAATACTTAAAACCATTTGCCTGTGTGCAAATAAAACTATTAGTGTTTGCAATACTTGAAACCATTTAATTGATTGATATGCCATAAAACCCAACCACACCATATCATATATATTTAATATACAGGTTTCTTTGTTTAATGGCATATCAACTCTTTTTTTTAGGTTATTTAATGCCAAAGCCATTCTCCTAGAAGAACAGTAGTGGTACTATTTAACCCATAGCTGGGAGGATAAGGGGGTTCATACCTTTCCCAAAGGTATTTGCCCGAAAGTGAACGTAATAGCGCGACTGGAGTACGAACTCGCGTACTACGATTCCGCAGTCCATCGCTTTAACCATTATACCACGAGGACATTCCCCATTTAATTGAGTGTAAATAAAACTATTAGTGTTTGTAATACTTGAAACCATTTAATTGTGGACAAACAAATGAGCACTGCTCATTTTAAATTAGTTACCAACAAACTACTCATTTATTCGTCATATAGTGCCCAGTCAGTTGGGGCTGTAGAATACACTGACTGCATCTCTGCAGAGGGGTAAAATCCCCACTCACCTCCATGAGTGTCTTCGATATGACACTAAACAATCTGATGGTGAGACTTTAGACATGTTGGAACTTTGGGGAAAGCGGAGTACCCCTTTATTGCCATCACTCCCAGGTCCACTCTAGCCTAGGGAGGTAGCACCTGATAGGGTCCTATCTATGGGTCAAATAGAACTAAACAGTGTACTTATGCTAAACTGAATCGTTTGAAATACAACTGGTTAGATGTATAAAAATGGATTTAGCATTAAATAACTTACGATGGTTAATGTCATAAAATTAAACCAAAAAGAAACCAATCATATTTATCAAATATATATAAAACAGTATCTGACTTTAAATAACCCACAAAGATTGATATCTCATAAAACACAATGAACCATCAAATGTTGTGTCATTGAATTAATACTTCATGCTGGAAAGTGATGAATACAACAAAGGATTATATGAAGTGGCTGCACCTTGATCTGGCATTCCTAAGATGTGACTAATCCAACAAAGTCAGGAGGTATTATAAGACACTGCTGGAGCAATCTGGGTTATTAGTAAAGAAAGGGAAAATAAGTTGGAAGGAAAGAAAAATTGAAAAAAAGAATAGAAAGTGACATAAAGAAAGAAAAAGACGAAAGAACAGAAAATGAAAAAAAAGGAATTGAAAGGGAGAACAAAAGAGGTAAAGTAATGTAGTCTACCTAATTATTACACGTGAAAAAATCACAGATGTATTTTATCATGTTATATAACAACAGAATTTCTTATTGCTTTGTAGTGAGAACATATATATATATATATATATATAACTGATGTTGAAAAATATCAAGATTGAAGCTGTATTTACTAAAACAGAACTCAACAAATAATAGAACATTGATTTTCTTCAAGATAATTTGGTTTGGTTGGGTTGGGTTTTATGGCATATCAATGATAGTTGGTTATTTAATGCCAAATCCTCTTTATACATATATATATTAAATATATATGATTTGGTTTGGTTAACTTTTATGGCATATCAACCATTGTAGGTTATTTAATGCCAAATCCTCTTTATACATGTATATTAAATATATATGATATGGTGTGGTTGGGTTTTATGGCATATCAACCATTGTAGGTTATTTAATGCTAAATCCTCTTTATACATATATATTAAATATATATGATTTGGTTGGGTTGGGTTTTATGGCATATCAACCATTGTAGGTTATTTAATGCTAAATCCTCTTTATACATATATATCAAATATATATGGTTTGGTTGGGTTTTATGGCATATCAATGCTGAATACTCTTTTATACATATTAAATATATATGATTTGTGAATACATTTTGTAGATAACATTATTAAATGAGCCTGAGTTATTTATTGTGCATGGTTAAATGGTTTCAAGTATTCAAGTCACAATTTAACATCAGTCATTTGTTTACACACAGTTTGTTTGATTTGACCCCTAGATAGGACCCTGTCAGGTGCTACCATTCTGGGTCAGAGTGGACCTGGGAGCAATGGCAATCAAGGAGTACTTCATATTATCCAAAGCTGGAGCCTCACCATCAGATAATCTAATGTCATATCAGGACACTCTTTGAGAGGTTCTTAGCCCCAGCCAACTGCACTGTTTATTTAAGATAGTCCCATTAGTAATTTATTTAGCTTTTGCTTTGATGTGGTACAAAACTATATGAATGGGGCACCCAATGAGACTTGAACTCACTCGTGAAGGTTTACTAGTCTAGCTTGCTAACCATTACACCCTCTGAGACATCCAAAGTTAGTCCCCTTTGCACTCAGCGTACCTATTTTAATATTTTCAATAGTTCAAAGTACTTCTAAAATTCCTCTTTTGAAATGGAGGTTTTTGATGTACTCACATTTTACACTTGGGATAAATTATCTTTTTATGAAATATGAAATGAAATATGAAATATGAGTTTATTGATGCTTTTACACTTCTGCAATCATGTGTTTCACCAAAAACATTCTATTCAAAAAGACTGATTTCGTTTTTACTTTTTTTCCTCATATTGGCATTGACATAAACTGCAAACTAGACATTTAGACGTCATCACTTTTTATTTTATTTTTCAAGTTTATTTTAAGTTGCTCAACTATACTCTTCTTCGTGATGAAAATTGAAAAATAAAATAAACCAAAAGTGATGAATTTATTACAAAGGAAAGTTGACATTAAAATGTTTCAGTTTTAATGAACCTTCATCAGGACTTAATGTTGGTGAAACAAGTATTGATAGAACAAACATTAAAAATTTATCATTGTTCTATCAACAATTGTTTCACCATCTTAAAGTCCTGATGAAGATTCATTAAAAAAAAAAGGTTTTAATGTCGACTTTCCTTTTGTAATAATTAATTCATCACTTCTGGATTACTTTGTTTTTCTATTTTTTCCATATTGCAAGATTCCTTTCCATCATTTACTTAGACATTTCTTCATTTTAGATGACAAAAATTCAAAACTTTAGTCTCCTTGAATCTCATTGATAGATTTAAAAAAAAAAAAGAAAAGAAAAATTGTGGGTGGATATTTACTTTTTGTACTTTTCTGCAACTGGTTCCTGCAAAGTTTAATGCAGATATATATATATATATATATATATATATATATATATTGTTAGAAATGAATAATTGTTGAAAAAATTAGATGAAAATTTGTTTTAATACAACTTAAAAAAATTTTAAGGAGTGTGCCTTTAAATTATTAGCAGTAAAATTAATCAATTTTATTTTGTTAAATTCAGTTTTTTATGATTTTTAATTAGAATTTTTTTTTTTTTTTTTTTTTTTTAAGTGTTTGGATATAAATAAGGATTTGTGCTACTTGAAGATTTATCTGAGCCATTTAGTGCCACTACTTTTTATGATGGCAAATTAGATTTGATAATGTATATCAAAGTATACTTTACCATTTTTTTTTCCTCAAAGGTGGTTGCATGAAGAAAGACGACTTGTATGTGAAGAGATCACTGTCCATTTACTATATTCGCAAAGTTTAAATTATATCTGAATTGATATGGTGAAAAATATTCATTTTTTTTTCTCTCGTTGATTGAATTGGAAAACTATCAAAATGTCATAATTATCTAGAATTTGAGATTCAGAAATATATTGATCTATTTTTTAAATGTGTGTGTGTGTGTATGTATGTATGTATATATATATTATATATATATATATATATATATATATATATATATATATATATATATATATATAATGTGTTTGTAGTGTAAAAATTTTTATTTTTAAACCTTGATTAAAAACAGTTAAAATGAATTAAAGAATTTAATGATTTTCTCTAGCTGTAGTAGAGATTCCTTCATATATATATATATATATATATATATATATATATATATATATCTCAGTTATCTGAGTTCATCTGTTAGTGTTACTATGAAATGAATTTTTCACCTCCAACAAACTGATGTATGAGGATTATGGTTTGTTTCTTTTTACATATATATACCACATGTAACTAATAGGAAGAGATAAGCTGTGATGTGTGATTTATCGGACATCCCACTGTGTTGGAACATGGCACAAGGCCATGTTATGGTGGGGCTGCACATGAATCAAGACTCGTGTGGCAGGTGCAAAATTTCTTGAGCCCGTTGGCATTCCCCTTTTGAGCCACCTCAGACACTAAGCAACAAATTTAATCCTGGAAGCAAGCAAAGGCCTTGGGGATGACCTCCTGAGGCCAAGATGTCAGAGTTTAGTAAACACAACCGCCTGGCATGAATACCAGGCAGCTAGCCTATTGATAAGCTTAGGAAGGTGAGATGATAATTTTAGTTTTATACTGCTCTGCTTGCCAGTGTACGAGCACTTAATCCAACATTCTTAAATGATTTTTTTTTTTCACTTATTGTCTTTTTTACACATCTGTTTATATATATATATATATATATATATATATATATACATATATATATTTGATGTCTGGGAAAACTGGAAATAAGTATTTTTCATATTTAAGCATTTTCATGCATATCTTTTTGTTTATCAGTTCATTGATAAAACTTTAAATGTTATTTAATTTGATGAATCAAGGTTCACCTGAAGATCAATCTTGTTTTATTTTCTTATTTCTTAATTTAGAAATATTGTGATAGTACTCTGTATTTTTATGCATAGAGCACTTTAAAGGTTTCGCATTAGATTTTAAATTTATAGGGAATATATAAAAATAACCAAACATTGAGCACTCCCATAGATTTATATGAAATTCCTCATATATTCTATACATGAAAAATCCACACCTATTGTCTTTGGATGGTGACTGGATATTACTGATATATAGTATGGTACTCATTAAAAAAATTAAGTATTATTTTACTTGTATCTGTTATAAAGCTAATTTCTCTGTTATCTATTTTCCAAGAAACCTTGTTTTTTATAAAATTTGATTTATTTTGAATTCAAAACAACTTAAATTGACCCATTTATCTTAGAAATATGAATTATCTATGCAAAAGTTTTATTTAAAAAGACCCCTAATCTCAGAAAAAACTTTAAATGCCGAAACTGAATTACTTAAAATTAACACCCCGCCAAATCGGCAAACTTACTTTGAAAAGCGATATATATATATATATATATATATATATATATGTGTGTTTTTTTTATTTTTATTATTCCTTGGTTAAAAGTGTTTGTTTTAACATTACACATACAAACTTAGTATGTCCATGTCTATATTGATATCATTAAAGGTTATTCCAAACACTTAAATCCAAATTGTAATGGTATATTTTGAAATTCTTGCTAGGAAATAGAAGATATCAATACTATTTTGATTCAATATTTTATAATTGTCTTCATTTCTCATAACTGTTTTTGTAAAACAAAAACTATTTTCTACAAAACAATCTGAACTCAGAATTATCGAAAAGAAATAATTCATAAGGCCAGAAATATGAAGTTCCCTATTCTTGGTGATAATTAAAATCACTTACAATAGTCTGTTAGACTACTTTCCAAACCATTACACTATGCAAGACTCCACAAATATTTGGCTGGGGATGTAGAATTCACTGACTACATCTCTGCAGAGGGTAAGACTTCTCTCCCAACGAGTGTCCAGAATATGACATTAAACAATCTGATGGTGAGGCTTGAGTAATTCTTGAGATTTGGGTATTACAGAGTACCCCTTTATACTATTTACCAACCCCTCCGCTCGGGCAGGATATGACACAAGGTCAATTTTTAAGCGGAGTTTAACAGGTTTGAATTCAGAGTTTTCCTTCTCCTAGACTAGTTGCCTCACCAAGGCTGAAGAACCTAGTCCATCCTACTATTTGCCCATAGCTGGAGGGAGAATAAGGGGGTTCATACCTTTCCCAAGGGTATTTGCCCGAAAGTGAACATAATAGCGCGACTGGAGTACGAACTCGCGTACTACGATTCCGCTGTTCATCGCTTTAACCATTACACCACAGAGTACCCCTTTATTGTGATTAATCCCTGGTCCACTCTGGCCTAGAGTGGTAGCACCTGATAGGGTTCTATCTATGGGTCAAATAGAACTGTTTGACATTTAAACTTTGTGACTGATATTTAATTGAATTATTAGTGATACATAGCAATACTTGGGATCATTCAGCTTTGTTAACTTATGCTAAATTGAATTGTTAGAAATAGAACTGTTTGATCATTTAACTGTGTGTATCTACAAAATGTGTTTACAAATTATATATTTAATGTATATGTAAAAGCAAGATTTGGCATTAAATAACCAACAATGGTTGAGATGCCAGAAAACCAAACCAAACCCAGAAATATGAACACCTTGTGAGAACTGAACTCGCTATTCAATAGTAATTGGTCTGTTAGACTAGCTTGTTAACCATTACACCAAGATGAGGTGCCTGAAATGATAAAAGTAGTAAACTATTGTTATTTTATTCTTTGTGAGTTTTTCACACCAGTTTTAATTGGTGGTTTTTCATTGAAGACTAAGTGACTGCAAGTCTTCTCAGCTCTCCAGGATCTTCACTGAATTCTAGCTGATCTTGACAGAGCTGTGGTCAGAATGGTCTCAACTCTTCCTCTGATTTCCAGTTCTCCCAGGCTCTTGTCCTCCAAATCTAAGGAGCTGTTCCAACTACAATTTCACAATTACCTTCATGTTCCACAGCTTTTCAGCTCTCAAGCAAGATCTAGGTATTTGTCTATATTTCTGCTTTCTTTTATTTTCACTCAGTGGAATGACAAAATACACTTGATAGCAAGTTTTTTTTTTCTTACTAATTAACACTAGGCCTTGTCTTCAGGTTGGAATTTGGTTGTTGGTTTGTATCTAAAAAAAAATCCCAGAAAGATTTATCCTTTTCATTTTCTAGGATATGTATTTACCAATCCTTCTGTTGGGGCTGTAGAATACATCAACTATACTTCTGCAAAGGTGTAAGAACCCCCCACCCAATGAGTAAAACAAAAGTTCCCAAATAGACTACATTACAAGTTTATCTGTTAGTCTTTCAAATCACACATGGACTATTTTCCCAGTTGATGGAGGGGAGGTTGGCTGTAGAATACACTAACTGCATCTCTGCAGAGGGATATCACACTAAACAATCTGATGGTGAAGTTCCAGTGATGCTGGGGCTTTGAGGAATGCAGATCACCCCTCATTGCCCTTCACTTCCAGGTCCATTTTGGCCTGGAGTTGTAGCACCTGATAGGGCCCTATCTATGGGTCAAATAGAAATAAACTGTGTACTTATGCTAAACTGAATTGCTTGAAATAGAACTGTTTGACTTAACTGAATTGCTTGAAATAGAAATATTTTTGACAATTAAACTGTGTACCTACATTTAAACTGCATACTTATACTAAACCGAATTTTTGACATTAAAACTGTACTTATGTTAAACTGAATTTTTTGAAGTAGAACTCATTTAACTGTGGACGAAATCTGTACTTATACTAAACTGAATTGGTTGAAATAGAACTGTTTGACTAACCTGAAAAGCCTGAAATAGAAATGCTTTGACAAATTGCTAAACTGAATTGTTTGAAATAGAACTGATTATTTGTATAAAAATGGATTTGCCATTAGATAACCTTCAATGGTTGATATGCCATAAAACCCAAATAACCAACCAACCAACCAACCAACCAATCCTTCTGCATGAGCAGGATGTGATATAATATCAATTATTAAGCAGAATTTAACAGGTTTAAATTCAATGTTTAGCTTTCCATAGACCAGTTGCCTCAACAAGGTTAAAGAACTCAGTTTACCCTACTATTTTACACATAGCTGGTGAGAGATTAGTTGGAGTCATACCTCTCCGAAGGATATTAGCATTATTTGAAATGCAAACAGCTTCATCTTGGATTTGAACTCTGGTCACCGTGTCCATTTCCTTCTATAATAACCATGACACTATGAGAGCAATGGATATTCTGGTTTATGCATGTACTATTTGTCAGCAGGGTCAGTTTTTTTTTATCTCTTGCACGATTCCCAGTGGATCATCTTTCCCACCCAATCATGGCTACTCTTGTATTTATTTTGTGCCCTTTTACTTCATTTACTTATCATTTTGTTCCTATGCAGCTGTTAATTTGTCTAAATGATTTTATGGTATGTCAATTCTTGTTGGTTTGATTATTTAATGACAAAGCCTAAGTCTTTTTTGTAAGCAATTCTATGATTTTGAGTGTGTATGTGTGTGTGTATATATATATATATATGTGTGTGTGGTTTTAACTAATTTTATTTAATAATAATCATTTAACAATTACAGTTATGATTAACGATTCTTAATACAAATAATTTGCTTACAGTTATGTGGTTTTGCCAATGGTCTGGGTAACCTGGGTTCAATCCCAGGTCGCATCATACCAAAGACTTTAAAAAATGGTACTTGATACCTCCTTGCTTAACACTCAGCAATATAAAGTACATATCAAGGGTAAAGTGGAGCAATCCTGCGAAAGGAGTAGCGCCCTTCCCTACACCTCGGTGTAGTAGCTATTAAAAAGGGAGCCTTCTGGTCGCCCTCGACTATGGTCGCCAACTTTACTTTATGTGGTTTAAAGTATTCTGATTCAATACTAATAATTTGCTTATTTCAATTAATTATTCTTTAACCCAGTTGGCTGGGGCTGTAGAATACACCGACTACATCTGTGCAGAGGGGTAAGACTCTGACTCCCAACAAGTGTTCTGGATATGACATTAAACAATCTGATGGTGAGACTCCAGTAACACTGGAGCTTAGGTGAATGTGGAATACCCTTTCATTGCCATCACTCCCAGGTCCACTCTGGCCCAGAGTGGGAGCACCTGAAAGTGTCCTATCTGTGGATAAAATAGAACAGTTTGACATTTAAACTGAGTGCAAACAAATGACTTAGTCTAAATTGAAATGTTTGAAATAGAACTGTTTGATCATTTAACTGAGTGCAAACAAATAATTGATGTTTATTTGAATTCATAGTTATACATAGCAATTTTTATCTTTAACTTATTTGTCTAACAATTCAATTTATTGCCCAGTCGGCTGGAGTTGTAGAATACACCAACTGCATGTCTGCAGAGGAGTAAGATCTCCCCGCCCAACCAGTGTCCTGGATATGACACTAAACAATCTGATGGTGAGGTTCCAGTAATGCTGGAGCTTTGGGGAATGCAGATTACCCCTTCATTGCCATTGCTCCTAGGTCCCCTCTGGCCTGGAGTGGTAGCACTTGATAAGGTTCTATCTATGGGTAAAATAGAACTAAACTGCGTACTTATGTTAAACTGAATTGCTTTAAATAGAACAAGTTTTGACAATTAAATTGTGGACTTATGCTAAACTGAACTGTTTGAAATAGAACTGTTTAATGTATAAAAATGGATTTGGCTTTAAGTAACCTACAAAGGTTGATATGTCATAAAACCCAAAGAAACAAACAAAAAATTCAATGTAATATATATATATGTGTGTGTGTGTGTGTGTGTGTGTGATACTTTTATTCACCATTCAGATAAGAGTAAGTAACACTTATTTCCTTCCTTTTTTTTTTTTCTCGCACTGAACATTTTGATTCTGATCGGCAGTCGACAGTAAGTCGCCATTTTAATGTTTGGCGGCGTGGAAGGTGATATTAAAATAGGAAAGAAATATGCAGATGGCTCAATTGTAGCGTGTTGAAGACGTAGTTTTAAAATGTAACTGTCCAGGAAAAAAAATAAAGATAATGACTGATTCTCTCATCTGGACGGTGAATCTCTCTTTCTTATATATATATATATATATATATATATATATATATATATATAATGTGTGAAATTTTCTCAGCGGGATATTCTGGACAAGTACCAGCAACTATATTTGGTTTTGTATTCATAAGAATGACCGTTAACTAACTTGACAGTACATTTAATTGACATTTTTCTTTGTTTTTTGTTGTTGTTTGTTTGTTTTTTTTTTGTTTTTTTTAAGGGAAAAAATTCTAATGCATGAAATTATATCATGGAGCATTAGGATTTATTTGATTGGAAATATGCCAAATTGGGTCTGTGGCAATGAAAGCAAGGCTGCTTACTGATCGGAATTTGAATTTTCAAATTCATGTAACAAATTTGCCACGACCCTCTCAATTTCCTAAAACAATATTTTCCCTTGTTTCTTTTCTTTTTATTTATTTATTTCATATGAAAACTGACTTGGTTAGACATTCTTTTTAACATCACAAACATTGTAGTGTGTCTACCGAGGAGAGGAGATATCCTTTTATATCCGATCTATGCAGCTTACTCACTGCAGTAGAACGTTGACAGCTTGAAAGAAAAATTCGATAGAATTTTCTTAAAAGAATCAAATTAAAAACCTAGAATAAAAGAATATACGAATGAAAAACTGATAATGAAATATAAGGAAATATCTTTTTACATTTTCCTCAGAAATATCAGCAATAAAATGTAAATTTTTTTGGCTTAAAACTTTTTCTGTAGTTTCTCTACGTAATTTACAGTTTATTATTATTATTTTTTTTTTTTTACAATAGTTAGAAAAATAAAACTGACCAAATACAAAGTAGTTTTTCCTTTTCCTTTAAAAATCTCAGTTTCCCTCCCTTTCTTCTTTCCTACTAAGAGCCACTCCTCTGTTAGGTGCAAATAACTATCGAAATACATTTCATACTAGCGGGCATCAGGTCAGCTGGGATTTTGGGTCACAGGATTTTAAATAATCATTCTACCAATCACAGAATTCCGCTTAAAGTTAAAAAATACCCACAACAAACAAAAAATACAAAACTAAGCAAAACAAAAAAATCAAACAGAAAACAACAAAAAACAAAAACATAAATAAAATAAAAAGTCAAAAAGAAATATCGCTTTTTTTTTTTAATAAATAAAAGCCATAGTGTGAGTTTTAGATATTTTTCAGTATTATTTTCATGTTTAAAGTCTTCTTGTTTTTCATATCTTTGTTTTCTTTTTTTTTTATAAACTAAACTGAAAACCTGACCCAGTCGGCTGGGACTGCAGAATACAACACCGACTGCATCTCGGCGGATAGGTAAAACCCCCTGTGATGAATGTCCTTGAATGAAACTAAACAATCTGATGGTGAGGCTGAATTGTTTGAAATAGAACTGTTTTTACATTTAGCTGTGTGTAAAAAAAACAAAAAAAAACTATACCTAGGCAAAACTGAATTATTTGAAATAGAAATGTTTATATGTTTAAAAATGGATTTGGCATTAAATAACCTACAATGGTTGATATGCCATCAAACCAAACCAAACCAAACCTAACCTAAACTAAAAACTACATCTGTTTAGTGTTTCAGATGTATAATTCCCTTTAAAAAAAAAAAAACAAAAAAAAAAAACTAATTAAAATGGGAATTCTAAGCTATAGCTTTGTCAGTACTACTGTATGGTTGCACTACTTGTTTAACAAAACGCTCGGAGAAAAGTTTAGATGAAAACTACGCAAGGATACTGCATATTATTTTGAATAAATCTTGAAAGTAGCACCCTATAAAACAGCAGCTCTACAGCCACTTACCTCCCATCTGATGCGCTCGTGGTGTTGCGTTTATCACTGTTGGAAATGGACACGACAACCCAACTTCAAATACTACACTGTTAACATTTTCCTTGGCGCTAATATTCTTGGGAAAAGTACGTATCTAACTTTTCTCCCTCCATTTATGAGTAAATAGACCGGGCAGCCTGAGCTCTTTAACCTTGGTATGGCAACTGGTCTTGGAGAAGAAAAACTGAATTAAAACCTGTTAAACGCTGCTTGAAAATTCACTATGTGTTGCTTTCTACTCATGAGGGAGGGGTTGTGTAAATACATACCTCCCAGCTGACAAACCATCGGCAAGACATGTTGGGCATTGTTGGAGATGTAAGGACAAATTCGTAAGCAACCATCTATTGACTCCTACTCGTATACACACCTGCAGAAAGACATTGCGATTTCAATCCAGGACTGTCTCCACGGTATGACACTAAACCGCTTTGCCCAGTTGGCTGGGGTTGTAGAATACACTACCTGATTCTCTGCAGAGGGGTAAGACTCCCACAACGAGTGTTCTAGTTATGACACTAAACAATCTGATGGTGAGGTTCAAGTAATGCTGGTGCTTTGGGAATGCGAAGTACTCCTTCACTGCCATCACTCCCAGGTCCACTCTGGCCCAAAGTGGTAGCACCTGATAGGGTCCTATGTATGGGTCAAATAGAACTAAACTGTTTTTTATGCTAAACTGAATTGTTTGAAATAGAACTGAATAGCTTGAAATAGAAATATTTTTGACAATTAAACTGTGTACTTATGCAAAACTGAATTGTTTGAAATAGGATTGTTTATTTATATAAAGATGGATTTGGCATTAAATAACCTACAAAAGTTAAATAAACCACTTAAATAACCAAACAAAAAACACTTAACTGCTATAGGTTTGGGGTGGATGTGTTGCATATGTGGGCTCCACATATTGGTAAAATAAAACTAACACACCGTTTCTTTGGTCATACCTGTTTTATTTCTTTTATTTTTTGAAATAAATTCCACGTGAACGGTTAGGTTGGTTTAGGTACAATCGCTTGACCAAGTCAACGTGTCCCCGAGTTGAAGGTGCTTGTGTCCTACTTTGAGTTCTGGGAGCCACTGAGTAAAGTGTCATTCCTCAAGTGAGGCTGGCTGTTAAAAAAACCCCAAAAGAAACAAAAAACACAGGAGTCCGTTGACTAAAAACTTTTGCATAATAGTGGGAAATGTAAATTTATATTTATTTTATTTTTATCATTTTACTTTTTTTCCCTTTTCTGTACCGCGACATTGGCATAATGGTTAGAGTGTTCGCCAATGGCCTGGGAGACGTGGGTTCAATCCCAGGTCGAGTCATACCAAAGACTTTAAAAATGGTACTTGATGCCTCCTTGCTTAACACTCTGCATTATAAGGTACGGATCAAGGGTAAAATGAAGAAATCCAGGGAAAGGAGTAGTGCCCTCCCCTACACCTTGGTGTAGTAGCTATCAAAAAGGGAGCCTTCGGGTCACCCTCGATTAAGGTCGCCAACTTTACTTATACCACAACATTTTATATTGGAGAGGCTCTAATTTTGGACTGTTGGATGTGGAGTACTCTTTCATTGCCATTACTCCCAGATCCACTCTGTTCTGGGGTGATAGTACTTGTTAATATCCCATCTATTTGTCAAGTGGATCTGTTAAAAAAATTATACTGATATATGCCTAAAACTTTTGAGGGATCACAGCACAAAAAACTTTTGACATAATTGGAAGGGTTTATTCTGTCATCAGGTTCTGTTTTACAAGCAGATCCATGCTGGGTCTGTGCTTACTCCTCCTCTAAGCCTCCTTGGAGTGCCTTGGTAGAGTTGGCTTTGGGTCAGTCACATGGCATTTGTGCCAAGCGGTTGTGTACTATGATACCTTGGCTTCAGGGAGCCATCCCCACCAGGTCTTTGCCTGCTTGGAGGTCTAATTTTATTGCTTAGTGCCTTAGGTACCCCATTTGGACAATGCGAACAAGGTCAAGAATTCTTGCACCTCCTGCGCATGAGTCTTGATTTGTGCATAGCCTTGTGCCATATTCTGACACTGTAATGTCAGATAAATCCCGTTTTCTATGAAATCTACTTTATTGACATATTATAGAGTGGGGGCCCATATAAAAGATTTGGAGTGACTCTGGCACCAGCCCTGGATTCCTAAAGGTTGTAGCAAATGGTTAATCCTCTGAGATCTATGAGATTAATGCTGGAATTTCTAAGTTTCTGTTCTTTGTTCAACTTTTTCTTATTTTCATCACTGACTTAACCAATGATCGCAATACTTTATTGTATGACCTCAAGATCTTGATATGACCTCTAGTATGTCCTTAATTAGGATTTTGCAATGAAGTAGAAAATGATTCGAGTACTTTCACTCTTTTGGGGGTGTCCTTGTGCTGTAATGGTTAAAGCATTGGACTGTGGAATCGTAGTGAGTTAGTTCAAATTTCAGTCGTACTATTATGTTCACTTTTGGACAAATACCCTTGGAAAAAGTTTGAATCCCCTTATCCTCCCAGCTATGGTTTAAATAGCATCACTGCTGTTCTTTTAGAAGGATGACTTTGGCATTAAATAACCTACAAAGGTTGATATGGCATTAAACATAGAAACCAAACCAAACTATTCACTCTTTTAACTAAGACAAAGCTGTTGTAAGACAACAATAGATACCTCCTTTAGATTTGGGGACGACTCATGGTCACATGAAAATCCTTGATGACATCTTAGATTCTTTCGTCTGCGTTCTTTGAACAATAAAGACGCTCTCTTTTTGTTTCTGTTCTTTGAATAGTTAAGATGTGCCTTTTTATCATATTTACCAACCCCTCCGCTCAGGCAGGATATGACACAAGGTCAATTTTTTAAGCGGAGTTTAACAGGTTTGAATTCAGAATTTTCCTTCTCCTAGACTAATTGCCTCACCAAGGCTGAAGAACCTAGTTTGCCCTACTATTTTACCCATAGCTGGAGGGAGAAGGATTGGATTCATACCTTTCCCAGGAATATTAGTGCTATGTGAAATGCAATCAGTCCAGGATTTGAACTAGCGTTGCCATGTCCATTTCCAACGTCAATAACCATTACACCACAGGCACCTCCTAAAAGAATAAGATGTGCCTTTTTATAGCTATTCTTTCAACACTAAACTTTGTCTCCTCTCTCAGTGATATACATTGTCTCTCTTGCCTCATTAAAATATAAATCTAACATTGCTTCACTGTGCAATATTTTCATCAAGGAATACATTTTTGCCGTTTTTGCTCTCCTTTCATATACTGCTTTTATATAAATGCACATTTTATCTGTAAGGACACATTAGTGTGTTCTTGTTAATATTTCTCAGTTTATTGCATCTATATTAGATAAGGTACAGAATCAGTTGCATGGCCTTGTGAGAAAGGATTGCTTCTTGTCCCTTCAGCTAATTTCTTTTATGGAAGATGTTCAGATGAGCTAAATTCATTGGTTCAACCTCTTCTTGATTTTCCAGTAAGAACTCTTTTTGATATTTCTAGTGAGCAGTTTCTGTTCTTTCTGAATTTTCCTGCACATGAGATACATATTTCATTTCAACAATTTTTTTCCTAGAACACCTGCACTATGAGAATTTACACACTAGGAAAGAAATTAAAAAAACTATCTGTGAAAACCTTAAGCAGGTGATAATAATGATCATATAAAGGTCTAATAATGATGGTAGTACAACTGTCTAATGATAATCACATAAAAGTCTTGTAACAATGATCATGTGTAATGATGATAATACAAATGTCTAATGATGATAATAATAATCATAATAATGATCACATAAAGGTGTAATATAGATGATAATACTGATCACATAAAGGTCTAATAATGATGATAATGTGAATGTCTAATGATGATAATAATGATCACATAAAGATCTAATAATGATGATAATAATGATCACATAAAGATCTAATAATGATGATAATAATGATCACATAAAAGTCTAATAATGTTGATAATAATGATCACATAATGGTCTAATAATGATGATAATACTGATCACAATAATGGTCTAATAGTGATGATAATACAAATGTCTAATGATGATAATGATCATGTTAGGACACATTTGTGTGTTCTTGTTAATACTTGTATGTATATTATGTATGTATTGAATTTTTATATATGTGTGAATGAGCTTGTCTTTCCTTCTGTTTATTCAGTGTTAGTGTATCATGGATATACAAATGCTAATATTGGATCTTAGTGAATGGGGACTCGACTAAATATCTTCCCTAGCATCAATGATATACTAATACTGTTATCTTTCTGCCACCATTGGAACTCTTTTGATTTCACCTCCGATTCTCATGGAAAGCACTTGATTGAAAGAGGAGTTCTTTGACAAACTCTGCAATCTCCATTTTTCATATGATTTCAAATCGAACACCTATATTATATCAATTGCAAAAAGAATGCAGCTAAAACCAAGAAAATATCTCACACCTGTTGTTTTGTTGTATCAAGAAAAAATCCAGATTCACTCTTGGATAGAATATTGTTCTTATATCTTGGTAGGTTTCTCTCTGCTGATTTTGTCTATACTGAATAAAGTGCTAAACCAGCTGTAGGTCCTTGTGGGGAATGGTCACTTCTCACCATTTCATTTACATTTCCCATGATGGAAATGTAACCAGTTTGCTACACTTCTGTTGCTACTTTTATGACAGATGTTTGGATGAGATGCAATGATTAGTTCCACTTATTCAGGAGTTTTTTGTAAGAACTCGTTTTGCCCTCTCCAGTGACACGCTTCAAGAATATTTCCCCACCCTGGATACTTGCTCCATTATAACAGTTTCATTCCTAGAATATCTGCTGATCAAATGATGATCAGCCATAAATAGCAGTATATATGTATGTCTTAATTTTCTTTTCCTATTGTTGAAAAATTTAGTTTGTGCAAAGCCAGATTCTCCCTTGGATAGAAACCTATTCTATTGGTTCCTTTCAGCTTATTACACCTATCTATATTAGATAGGGTACAGAATCAGTTGTATGGCCTTATGGGAAAGGATTATTTCTTGTCTCTTCAGCCAATTTCTCTTTTGGAAGATGTTCAGATGAACTGGATTTATTGGTTCTACCTATTCTTAATTTCACAGTAAGATATTTTTTTTTGCTGTTTCTAGTGAGCAGCATCTGTTCTGACTGAAACTTCCCTACACATTCCAACATCTTTCATGGAATATCTCTATCATGGATCAAATTCCCTTATGAATGTTTCTCTCTCAGTCACAACGTTGGACTTAAATTTTGGGTTTATAAATAACTTATCCTATTTTAGTCTTTATTTCTGCTTTGTTGCCCCTTTCTATTTACTCTTGTTGTATCCTTATGCTTTGGGGCACGTCCCTGTGGTGGCTAACGTGCTCAACTTCGACATTGTAGTAATTGAGTCTGAACTCTAGTCATGCTCAGCCCAGTTGGCTGGGGCTGTATAATCCTGTTTACCAACCCCTCCGCTCGGGCAGGATATAACACAAGGTCAATTTTGAAGCGGCGTTTAACAGGTTTGAATTTAGTTTTCCTTCTCCTAGACTAGTTGCCTCACCAAGGCTGAAGAACCCAGTCTGTCCTACTATTTACCCATAGCTGGAGGGAGAATAATTGGATTTATACCTTTCCCAAGGGTATTAGTGCTATGTGAAATGCAATTAGCCTCGTCCAGGATTTGAACTCATGTCACCGTGTCCATTTCCTACGACGATAACGATTACACCACGGGCACCTCCAATGGGGCTGTATAATACACTGACTGCATCTCTGCAGAGGTGTAAGACTCCCCTATCAACAAATGTCCTGAATATGACGTTAAAACAATCTGTTGGTGAGGCTCTAGCCTTGGAGATTTGGGGAATGTGGAGTAACCCTCCATTGCCGTTAATCCCAGGTGCATTCTGAACCCAAAGATGTAGTAGCTGATAGCGTCCCATCTATAGGTCAAATAGAATTTTTTGACACTTAAACTGTAAACAAATGACTTATGATAAATTGAATTGCTAGAAATAGAACGGTTTGATCATTTAACAAATGACTGAGGATTAATTGAATTGTTAGTGATACATAGCATTACTTGGAAGCATTTAACTTTATTGACATGCTAAACTGAATTGTTAGAAATAGAACTATTTGATCAGTTAACTGTTTGTATCTACAAAATGTGTTTACAAATCATATATATATGTAGAAAGAGGATTTGGCACTAAATACCCAACAGTGGTTGATATACCATAAAACCAAACCAAACCAAACTAGTCATACTATTATCTTCATTTTCGAACTAATACCATTGAGAAAGTTATGAAAACCCTTATTCCCCCTGCTAATGGCTAAGTTGTACCACTACTGTTCAACAAGGATGGCTTTGGTTTTTAATAACCCACAGATGTTGATATGTCATCAAACAAAGAAATCAAAGCAAACCAAACCTTTTGCTTCATTTTTGGGATTTTTTACCTATGGTAGCCAACTGACGTTGCTTAGGGTGACTTTGGATATATAAAAATACATATATAGTACAATTTAATGGAGACTCCTGAAATAATGAAAAACGTCACAAAAAAAGCCAGTTTAGCAAGTTTATTACTAAAAGAACGGTTAATTTTAATGTTTAGTATGAAAAAACAAATTGAGTGGCTAATGTCATTAAGACTTGGCATACTAGTTTGAAAATTACCTCAGGAAACTAAACAGCCATTCCTTCGATAATTCTAGATCATATTTTGCCTCTTTTTATGTATTTAAAGAAGAGTTCCCCAAAGCAATAAGACAGACGCTTAGCTTCCTCAGACCACAATAAATCAAACAAATGTTCATCACAAATGTTGTAACCCAGTAAAAGCTGCTCCTTCACCCCCACAAAAAAAACATAATGATAACTGACCTGTTTGTTGTAAGTGACAATAGATATAGCAGCCATTTATTGATTGATTTTAATGGCATTCTCAACCCATCTAAGGTTGTTTTATGCCTGGATGTTAGAGAATTGTATTCATAATACATTTATATTTACATTTTTTGTGTAGTTGTTTCTTAAGAGTTTTGCTTTTTTATTTGAAGATTTGGCTTTAAATAACCCACGAGAGTTATGTTGGAATTCTATCGTAAGGCTCAGTAGCAATGAGTCAGTGCTCACATGCATAATGAACTACGAGTTAAAGTGAGATTATATGGGATGTTTCACCATTCGAAGGTGGCCAAGTCCATTCCTTGCACAGTGATTAGCTGCTAGCCCAATAGGCGGATATATTAGTGTATATATACACACTGGCTTGCTTCAGTCATGTTTCAGGTGTTACGGGTTTGGTATCGAGTTACCGCCCGTTCTATTTTTGCCTGCCAGCCATATGCTAGCTGGGGCCACTGAGTCGGTAAGTGTTGTTATTCTTGTTTATTCTGCACATTAGAACAGTAACTTCTACAGGTTGATATGCCATAAAACACTGAGGTGCCCGTGGTGCAATAGTTATCATTGTAGGAAATGGACCTGGTGATATGAGTTCAAATCCTGGACGAGACTGATTGCATTTCACATAGCACTAATACCCTTGGGAAAGGTATGAATCCAATTATTCTCCCTCCAGCTATGGGTAAATAGTAGGGCAGACTGGGTTCTTCAGCCTTGGTGAGGCAACTAGTCTAGGAGAAGGAAAACTCTGAATTCAAACCTGTTGAACTCTGCTTAAAAATTGACCTTGTGTCATATCCTCTCTGACCGGAGGGGTTGGTAAATATGGATATGCCATAAAACACAACAAAAACAAATTATGTTCAAGATAGCTGAAAGCGTGCAGGGAGAATTAGGTTCATGTCTTTCTCAAATGTTCAAGTGATAGAAGCAGTTTTTACTTGAATTAAAAACTCAGTTTAATGATTTTTTTTTTTTTCATACTTATAAATTCCTGTTTAGTGAGGTAATCATCTTGCAATCTCATGTTCCCCGGTAACCCCACATCGAATTCAAGTCCTTCTAATGGAACACCAATACTAGAAGGGAATGGTGAAAGCAAAGCACCGGCATTACAAACCACAGACAGTGAAGCAGTACCAACCAGCCAGCAGTGACAACGCAGGCAAGGCCTGCTCGAGCTTTATCCCGTCTGCTCCCACACAACAAACCAGGATTGAAGGAACTTATTCCTCCCGAAAGACCATTGCCCATGGGGGGAGAAGGAGATATAGAACAACAATAAGCAGCACTCACCTTTACAAGCCAAAAGTAACATGGCTGCCTCCTTGGAAAAGCTAGCCAGCTAAAGCTCACTTCTTTTATTGAAGAGTGCATGAGCAGTCTGTGGATTGGCTCACTTTACAAGAATGGACCTATCCAACACATTTGCATGAGTGGTGTCCATTCATCTACTTATTCTCAACCAAATTACTCATGTAGAGTTTTGGACAACACTCCACTTGAGTTAACCAGTATTCTACAACGATGATAATGATGATAACTTTCTGTGACAATAATAATGATAGCAGTGAGAGTTTCATAACAACAACAAAGTATTTATGAGTGAAGGCATGAACTGCTATCGATTGGTTATCAATCATATGGAAGTCAAACTCATCCGATAAAATAAAACACAATTTTTCCCAAGCAGTGGTCATGTCAGTCCTACTAAATGGATGCACCACATGAACGCCGACTGAGAGTATTGAGAAAAAGCCAGACAGGAATTGCACAAGAATGCTACCAGTTATATTGAAACAAATCCCGGAAGCAACATCTCACAAAGCAGCAGCAGCTGTACAGCTACTTACCTCCCATCTCTATAACCATCCAAATAAGATAGACAAGACATGCGGGACGCTACTGGAGAAGTAAAAACAAAATCATAAGCGATGTTCTTCTGTGGACCCCTTCACACAGATGTGCAAGTGTTGGACGACCAACTTGAACTTATCTACAATAGCTCTGTACGGACACAGGATATAGTCTAGAAGATCTGCCAGAAGCGATGGATGATAGAGACAAATGATGAGAAATAGTCAGGGATGATGATAGTTTATGCATCACGAATATGAAATTACCTACTTTTTAAAAATTTGTATCATAATGTCTTAGATTTTTTCTCATTTCAGTTTACTTTTATGTTGATATCTATCTATCTCACTCTGTCCGTATCTATCTGTCTGTCCATGTCTACCTTTCTACTTCTGTTTGTATCTATCTATCATTATCTTAAAACTCTGATAGAGAAAGAAAATTTATTAAAATTTGTTACCCGAAGATTGTTGGCAAGAATCATGTTTGTTGGCCTTTAATTTAAATATTTTTATTCATACACTTCCTCTACAGTGTTTGTCATTCAATTCTTTTCTAGAATAAAAAGCTGAATTTAAAGTGTGGAAAAAAAATTGTTTTTCAATTTTTAAAAATTTTATTTCAGTTAATTCACCTCTTGATATTTCAGGAAATTGGGTAGGGTGAAAAAAACCCCGGAAAGGAATGGAAATTATGTCATTAATAAAAAAAAAAATGGCCTAAATGTCATTCCTGTCCAACTTTATGATTCAGTGACAAGACTTCGGTTTTATCAAAGTAATTCATAAAAGTAAACAAGATTAAAGATATCTAATTTTAAATGACTTTTGAGACTTCTCTCATCATCAGAATAAAAAAAAAGGAATATTCATTCTTGAGTATTTGCAGGTTTAGCTATCTTAGTATGTAGATGGATTAATTATGAAATAATCTGAGGTGTTTTCCTGAAGATGTTATTTTTTAATTTCTCCAAGAACGGGAAATCTAAATTATGTTTTAAAGAAACCTTTCAATGAATTATGAGTCTATCATTCTAAAACTAGCTTTAGTTTCCTTAAATGGGGCTTATTTATGTATGAACTGCAACTTCTGCCGAGGATCATTGTTTCATCCTGGCATCACCATTGAGGATCCGAGAGTAGTTCTTTTGTCTTTAGGACAGAATCTGATTGTAGTATCTATTCTTTTATATATATATATATATATATATATATATATATTATATATATATATATATATATATAATCTTTAAATGAATATATAATTATTGAAAACATTCATTAAATGCTAATTAACATGGTCATATAGATTCCAAATTAATGATACAAGTACAAAAAAAACCCCAAAAAACAAAGGTTTAAAGAAGGTTTGTCTGGTTTTTGCATTTGTTGTTGTATTATTATGAATCTTTGGTCTAAATTCTGTCAATTTAAAAGCTGTAAGATTATTTGCGTTTATTAACAACCTGATCTCATGACTGACTAATGAGGAATTCTATTGTTAGGATAATACAAGTCATGTTCGATTCACATGGCATTTTGTATTACCATAAAACAGAATTTCTCATTACACTGTGGTGCATAGATAATATTTGTGTGTGTATATGTGTGTATGTGTATATATATATATGTTTGTGTGTGTGTGTGTGTATATATATATATATATATATATATATATGTGTGTGTGGTGTGTATATATATCTGTGGGTAAGTGTGTATGTATATGTGTGTGTGTGTATGTGTATATATATATATATATATATATATATATATATATATATATATATACGTAAAATATGTGTGTTTAGGAGTATGAAAAGTTCTCAACCAAACCAAAGTGGTTATCACCAAGTCATAAAATGTACATAATTCCGCATATTTTTCTCAAAGTTTAACATGATTTACCAACTTGGCTCAGAATATTTCTCTTTATATTTAATTTGTATGATTGATACCTAACTACAAGTCTTTTGTGAAATTACACGTCTACATAAACTCTATCAATCGGGTAGCTATTTACTAATACTAGCTTAGTTTGGCACAAGGCCTGTAAACTAGAGTGCCTAGTGAGGATTTAACTCTTTAGCAGTTATCTGTTTACCTGCCTGGTTCAATAACCCGTACACTATTAAAGGTATGTAAATCTGCAAGTGTACTGATCTGTAGAATTTGTATATGGGCCAAATGAGTGAGAGAAAAAAAAATGCCACATTTCAACAGGTCAGTAAATTATATTATTCATAGTTATAATGTAAACACAGATGTGTTTGGGTTTTACTGCTTGTACAGTCTCTCTCTTTCTCTCACACACATGCACAGAGACACACACACATATATATATATATATATATATATATATATATATATATATATATATATATATATATATATATAAGCAAGTGTTTGAAAAGAGGCACCTGTGAAAATTTTTCTGATTGTTTGTATATGAGTCTGCAATTATTCTGACAAAAATCACTTATTAGGATTTTAGATGTTTTCATTAGATTGATAATTCTAGACTTTTTTGTAATTTGGCCAAGCTGGGGATTTTAACTCCCAATGGTTTTTAATTAATTTCAAAATCGGTTTTTTTTTCATTTCATGTTTGTGTCAGCTTATTAAATAAAATTGAGCTGATTCTGGGGGGAGAAAAAAAAACTGGCTTCTATTATTTTTTTTTATTTGTTTTTTTACATTGGGGAAATAAATATGGGGTTTATGAAATAAATAGTTTTAAAAAATGTAATAAAACAAAAGCCCTAAGCTATTAACACTGAAAATAGTTTTTTGTAGAGAAACTTTTGAAGTTTATTAAGGCTTTTGGCAGTACCAAGTGTTTGATTGTCAGTTCAGCTGCCAAAAACTATAGCTGTTCAGGAGGCCTTTTTATTAGCTCGAATCTATCAATAGTATTTTCTAATATATTCTAAGAAAATCACTGCTGATTAGATGATTCATTTACTTGGGTTAGTAAAAGTTTTTGCAATACTTTGGTAATGTGAGCCAGATGGTTTTTCACAGGTCATGAAAGTGATGAAATGCATTGGCTGTGTGATATTTTCTTGATGCTTTTCAAGTTCTATGGCTTTGAACACGGCCTTGGAATTCAGTTTTAGGCCTACCTGTCTTTGCTTGATCGTAGAAATTCTTGCAACTCAAGTAAGATTTCTTCAACCATCTGGTTACTGTACTGTGATCCACTGTGCCTTCAGTCTTTGTGCAACAAATGTTTTTGGTTGCTTCCGTAGCGTTGTGGCTCAGTTTGAAATCATTAAGCATAAGTTCCCAAATTAGACTTCATTGCAAGTTTATCTGTTAGTCTTTCAAATCACATATAGACTAATAGCCCTGTCGACGGGGTGGAGGTTGGCTGTAGAATACACTAACTGCACCTCTGCAGAGGGATAAGACCCCTCCCCAACGAGTGTCCTGAATATCACACTCAACCATCTGATGGTGAGGTTCCAGTGATGCTGGAGCTTTAGGGAATGCAGAGTAACCCTTTATTGCCATTGCTCCCCGGTCCACCTGGAGTAGTTCACCTGATAGTATCCTATGTATGGGTTAAATAGGATTAAACTAAACTGTGGGTCAAATAGAGCTAAACTGAATTGTTTGAAATAGTACTGTTTTGATATTTAAACTGTGTACTTATGCTAAACTGAACTGCTTGAAATAGAACTGTTCTTTACATTGAAGTTGTACTTATACTAAACTGATTTGTTTGAATTAGAACTGTTTGACTTAACTGAATAGCTTGAAATGTTTTTGACGATTAAACTGTGTATTTATGCTAAAATGAATTGTTTGAAATGAAACTGTTTTTGACATTGAAACTATATTAAACTAATTTTTTTTTAAATAGAACTGTTCTGAAATTTAACTGTGTGTAAACAAAAACTATACTTATACTAAACTGAATTGTTTGAATTAGAACTGTTTGACTGAATGGCTTGAAATAGAAATGTTTTTGACACTTAAACTGTGTACTCATGCAAAACTGAATTGTTTGAAATAGAACTGATTATTTGTATAAAAATGGATTTGGCATTATATAACCTACAAAGGTTGATATGCCAAAAAATCCAACCACCCAAACACATGGACTAAAGCAATGCACAATTTTAGTACTCTAACTACTACAATACTACCAACTACAGTGGGGTACCTACCTCGGCTTGAACTGCTTTGGTCACATGATATACACACTGCATAGTAGCATGTACCAAAATATTGCAAGACTTATGATTCACCCTAGTATAAAAAAAAAATTAAAAAATCAAAGCTGTAAATACTTGTACAGTTTTTGTAGAGAAATACATGAAGTTTGTTATTAAAGCATTCAGTTGAACCAGGTTTTCATTGTCAGTCAAGCTGCCTCAAAGCTACAGCTGTTCAGAAGGCATTTTTATGAGCTTGGATTAAGCAAACTAATATTTTTGAACACATTTCAGGAAATCACTGCTAATTAGATTCAAGAAATTTGAAACAGAATTTTTATTTTAAGTAAAATTCCTGCAAGTTAACCAGTATCCCAAAAAACAATCGGAATGTGTTAATGCTAGTTACTTCTGTTGGCCAGAGAAATCCCCCCAGAGGATAGGTTAGGAGTCAAAAACTTCATGCCAGATTGTTCAGAGAATTTTTTGTAAAAGTGTTTGAAATAGTGAAGTTGGTGACTGTAGTCAAGGGCGACCAGAAGGCTCCTTTTTCAATAGCTACTATGCCGAGGTGTAGGGGAGGACGCTACTCCTTTCCCTGGATTGCTCCACTTTACCCTTGATATGTACCTTATATCACTGAGTGTTAAGCAAGGAGGTATCAAGTACCATTTTTAATGTCTTTTGTATGACACGACCTGGGATTGAATCCAGGTCTCCCAGACCATTGGCAAACACTCTACCCACTAGACCAATGAGCTGGTATGTAGTCAAAGTATGTATTCACTTAATCCCTTTGTCACAAGCAATATGTGACACAAGGTTAATTTTTAAGGTTAAAGGTAGTTTTAATTCAGAGTTCTAGACTCGTTACTATTCCAAGATTGAAGAACCCAGTATGTCCTACTATTTTTCTATAGATGGCTTCATGCATTTCCTAGTTGTGAAGTGAAATACAAACACCCCTGACCATGATTTGAACTCTTATTGCTAATTCTATTTTCTGCAGTGATTAATTTGCCCAGTTAGCTGGGGCTGTAGAATACACTGACTGCTTCTCTGCAGAGGGGGAAGACCCCCCACCTCAACGAGTGTCCTGATATGACACTAAACAATCTGATGGTAAGGTTCCAGCAGTGCTGGAGCTTTGGGGAATGTGGAGTACCCCTTTATTGCCATCGCTCCCAGGTCCACTCTGGCCCGGAGTGGTAGCACCTGATAGGGCCCTATCTATGGGTTAAATAGAACTAATGGCATACTTATGCTAAACTGAATTGTTTGAAATAGAAATGTTTTTGACAATTAAACCGTACTTACATTTAAACTGCGTGCTTATGCTTAACTGAATTATTTGATATTGAACTGTTTTTTGACATTAAAACTGTATTTACACTAAACTGAATTGTTACATAGAATTGGTTGAATAGTTTGAAATAGAAATGTTTTTGACAATTAAACTGTATACTTATGCTAAACTGAATTGTTTTAAATAGAACAGATTATTTACATAAAAATGGATTTAGCATTAAATAACCTACAAAGGTTGATATGCCATAAAACCCAACTAACCAAACTTAACTAAACCTATAGTGATTAATGTTACGCTAAGCGTTTCTCCAAAATTCAACGTATTTATTCAGAATCTCTGCCATAAGCATATCTGACTCAAGGTCAATTTTTTGGTGTTACTTTGGGATGCTATCTATGTGTCGTGAAGATATTTTGGTATCCGATTTATGTGTTGTGAAAATGTTTTGGTATACAATCTACGTGTCGTGAAGATGTTTTGGTATACAATCTACGTGTCGTGAAGATGTTTTGGTATACGATCTACGTGTCGTGAAGATATTTGGTATACGATGTAAACATTGTTGTAATTTACAACAAGAGAAGTTATAGTTTTTTTTTATTATCCCCAAGAGACAAAGTAAACACTTGTCTTGGTTTTGAGAGAATGTCTGGTTCAAGAGTTTGAAGCATAAATGAATGTCTGTATAAGTGTGAGAAGCTCTTGTCTTGACTCAACACGGTACATGTGCCAACAGTACACTTCATTCTGGCTTCAGTCCTGATAGCCAACCTACCAACCCTTCTGTGATTTTTACCTGTTTATTAACATCTGAATATCTAAAGGACCCTTAAGATGTTAGCTAGAGAGTTTTACAAGGAGATCACAGACGAGAAGAAAGCAGTTGCATTTCTATGAAGCTTTTCTTGCTGATGTTTGTTTGATCCACTGATAAGATCAATACATTTGTTTAAAATTTGCTTCATTTTAATTTTTTTATTATTATTGTTAAATATGTTGAGTTTGTCACTATTTTTTTTTAGAATAAAATTTTTTATATATATATAAATGGTAATTATTTTTTGTTAACAAATATGTATAAGTTGAATATTTTATTTAAACAATAATAAATGAAACATATCGATCTCAAACCAAACTGGAATTTGACTCTTGTACATCACCTTGACTTATGTAGATCGCATATCAAAATAGTGCCATCTTTTTTTTTTCTTAAGTGGAGTACAGCTGGTTTGTATTCAGACTTTTCCTCCTCTTCCTGCCATAGCATTTATTACCTACTATTTACCTAATAGCTGACCAGGCTTAGTTGAATTCATACTTTAAGAGTATTAGCATGATATGAAATGCAAAAAGCTTCATTGAAGATTTGAACTTTGGTCGCTGTGTCCATTTCATATAATGATATTTGTTACCTCCTGAACGCCTCCAAAAAAGGAAAGACAAAAATACCAAAACAAAATAAAATAACATCTTCATTTCTGTACAGAAATGCTGGAAGAGAAAGGTGGGTTTATAGTGTCTCGTTTTTAGTTTTAAATCAACTAAAGTTGAAGTAATAAACTGTAAATGTTTCTGTACAAAACTATTGTGAGTGTCACCATTTTTATTTTTTTGGTTTTTTTCTTTTCATCATCAAGATGTGCCATCAGCTCAGATTCCTTTGATTTTTTTCTCACCATCCATCCCTATCATTCATTCCTCTTGGCAAGTCCTCTAAACAGAATCCAGTCTCTGCACAGAGCTGATGAATGTCAGTTTTTACTTGTCAGCCTTCACGGGTGTTTCTATGTGTCAGACTCTATTGAACATTGGTTATGAGTTTATCCTTACTTTCCCAGCAGTGCCCAGAATGTCTTGTTCCTCTTACTTGGATGGCTTGTTGGGCACCTCTGTTAGTGTAATGATTAGCAAGCTAGACTAGCAAACCTTCATGAGTAAGTTTAATTCTGATTGGGTACCCCATTTTTGCAGCCTTGTGCCACATCTGTACAAACTGCTTAGATGGTTTGTGAGATGAGAGGTGATTTGCTGTACAGCTGCTGTTTTGTAGCATTCTGCTTCCAGGATTTGTTGAAAACTACATGTAGCATTTTTGTGTAGTTCCAATCTAGCTTTTTCTCCAGGTGTTTCATTAAAATCAAAGTGGTGCAACCATACAGCAATACTGACATGACTACTGCTTGGAAGAATTGCCATTTATCCTGCAGAAACTATTTTTGATGCAGACTATACAGATGATGTAGCACTTCTTGCAAATACACCTGCTTAAACTGAATCTTTATTGCATAGCCTGAAGCAGGCAATAAGAGGCATCAGTCTCTCTATGAACTTGGATAAAACAGTGTTTATGTGTTTTAATCAAGATGTTACCATCTTATTGAATGGCAAGCCTCTGGAATCAGTAGACCCATTCATATACCTCAGTAGCAATATCTCATCTACTGAAAGCAATGTTAACATACACATTGGTAATGTATGGTTTGCTATTAACAAGTTAACAACCATATGGGAATTACATTTCCCGGATGAGATAATTTTTTTTTTTTTTTTTTTTACAATAAAAAACTTTTATCAATAGAAAAAACCTCAGTAAATGAATACCCACCTTGCTTACAGTTGGTAGTTTTTTGTTTTAGCTGGTCATTATTCATTAAATCTCATACATTTGCAGTTGGTATTTGAGAACTCACTCTCGGCAAGCTATAAATAGAAGACAACCTAACATAATGTTTCATGGCATCTGCCAAATTTTAACACCCTCATTTTTCTTTTAGACAAATTGAGAACAGATTTTAATCTGGAAATCAAAAAATATGCTGTACTTGTAGCACTAGCTGCCAACAGTGGCAACTTGGAGATAACCATTTTCTTGAAAGTGGCTAGGTTCTTTATGTTAAAGGTCAAGGATGAGCTGGTGGAAACATCTGGCAGGAATGTATCATCTGTGGATAAGAGAAAGGAAATCTAGATTGTCAGACACTAGGACTATTGAATTCATACATGGATGTCATCAAACATCGCTTGATGTGGCCCATCACCAATCATTTCGTATCAAATGTAGTACATGAAAAAATCAGGTACAAAACTGATTCTCAATCATTTGTCTAGGGAATGAATGGCTGAAAATTCCATGTCTAATGGTGGCCTCCTAAATCTGAAATGGACTTCTACTAGTATCATAAAGATCAACGAGTGACCCCATTACACCAAGGATTTGTTGAAGGTTACCATTGTGGATGTGATTAAGAGTGTTGCAAGCTGAGAAAGGATCAATTCCAGCCGAGTTACCTGGGTGAGGGTCTGATCTTGACTATTCAGTTTAGCATTAGTATGCAGTTAGTTCTATTCAATCCAGAGATAGGGCTCTATCAGGTGCTACCATTCTGGGCCAGAGATATTTTTTTTACACATAGCTGGTGGGAGATTAGTTGGATTCATACCTTTCCCAAGGATATAAATATGGATTTGAGCTTGGGTACCTTTCCAAAGGATATGAATAAGGATTTGAGCTCAGGTAGCCTTGTGCACTTTCTAGGACAATAACTGTTTTGCCATGAGTTCCTATATATTGATATAAAAGGGGCTTCTAAAAAGAAGCTTCATAGGAAGTATCACAATCTATGAGAGAAAAAAACAAAACAATTGGCACCAAGTGATTTTAAATCAAGAGAGTGAGCTCATGAGTTACAAGCTTGGAAAGGATCAATTCCAGCTGCAGGAGTCAGGCTCTAATCTTGAAAGGCAGGAACCCAGAACCATAACTGATAATGTGTCTCAGCATATCAGTGAGATACGTTTTCAATAATGAAATTACTATTTTGATATAATTAGTACTATTTTAGAGAATTTAGTATTGTCTACCATAATTGCTTTTTGTATGTCATAAGAATATGGCATATCAACCCTTGTGGGTTATATCATGTCAAATACTGTTTTTTTTTTTTGTGTGTGTGTGTATATATATATATGATTTGTAAGCAAATAGTTTGTAGGTAACGTTATATGTAAATGAGTTAGGGCTCATTTTCTTGTGAACAGGGAAATGGTTTTAAGTAGTGCCATTTAACACTAATAATTCTATCTAATATTAATCATTTTAACACAGTTTAAATGGTTTCTGGTATGGTAATCGCAGTGCAATTGACTCTCAGCCACTACTTTCTAGCACCTTTAAGATAAAGTGTTGCAATCTGAAAAAGGACCAATTCCAGCTGAGTTACTTGGGTAGCTTGTTTGCTACAAATGTAATTTAAAGAATATGATCAGGACAATCATATAAGTTTTAGGGCTTGACATGACAACCCAATTGATCAGATTGAACCTCTCCAAATGCTTGTCTATCCCTGTTAGGGCAAAAATGAAGTGTTGCAGGTCACATATACACTTAGGTTGCTGGGTTACAGACTGCTCAGTCACTGAAGCATTACAGGTTGCCATCCATGGCCAACAGGTGGCCTCGTTGGGGTGAAAAATCTCTAACTCTCTGCAGCAGTGCAGTTGAATGTATTTGTCATCCTTAGCCAAAAGGGGCAAAATTGAGTTTTGATAAAAAATTAAAGTGAGAGCCAAAATTGATGTTTGATAATGCTTCATTTAAAAATAAAATAAATTAAAGATGTTTACAAACTTAAACTGACTCATTAGCCTAGTGGGTAGAGTATTTGCCACAGATCCGGGAGACCGGGGTTCAATCCCAGGTCGAGTCATACCAAAGACTAAAAAAATGGTACTGGATGCCTCCTTGCTTAACACTCAGCATTATAAGGTGTGGATCAAGGGTAAAGTGGAGCAATCCAGGAAAAGGAGTAGCACCCTCCCCTACACCTTGGTGTGGTAGATATTGAAAAGGGAGCCTTTGAGTCACCCTTGTCTACGGTCGCCAACTTACAAACTTAAAATTGGTAGCAATTTTGATTGGTCATTATTGCATAAAGTTATAAGTTTATATTTTTTTTTTTCCACTCAGGTGATATTGTGAGAGACTCTATGATCTTAAGACAAATGGTTGTCACTTGTTCCCCGATAATGGAAGCAGTTAACAAACATGCTTTTCACAAAAAGCTCTCGTGTTTATTTCAAATGTTCTCTTTGACAGGTCTCAAGTTCCAACTAAATTTTTTGAAAATAAATCTCTCTATTCTCACATGACTACCTATTGCCGATTAAACAAATGTCCATTTGATTTCAACAGTTTCTCTGATTCTTTCAGTGATGATTGAGATTTAACCTGGGCCTGTCAATCACACTTCTGCAAATACGTAACACATCTGCTATTATAGGGTTGGTGAGGGCCCTTTCATAACACTATCATATTGCTTTGCTTGCTTTCCAATTAAAATGACAAGTTTTAAATGTTTCAATTGATTTGTTCAGAAATTCAAATAATTATGGACAATTTGTACTGATGAAACGTAGGCCTCTTCAATGAATTGTTGATTTGAAAAATTAAAAGAATAGTTGAAATGTTAAATAGATGTACATGAATCTCTGAAAATCAGTTTGCCTATTCACTCAAATTGCATACACGAGTATGTCCATATGTTTTATTCATTTTGAAATGCCAACATGTTGGAATAGCAGTCTTCCAAGAAGATATCAATGAGGAATATCCTCATGAACTTGAATTTATTTAAATTTATTATAATAAGTTAATTTATTTTAAGTGATTTTTTTAAAATTAAAAAATTTTTTTTGTTGTCTAATAAAGTTTTAAATCTTGTCTCATTCTTGTTTTAAACTCTTTAGAATTTAATATTCTAATCTTAAGACAATTTTGTTATAAAACTTTATATTTAGACATGTAAGATTTTGTAAACACACACACACATATATATAGTATTATTCGGTCCAGTTAAACCGGAGTTGGGAGGAATTTCATCAGGACAAAAAACATTCTTTCCTGTGTCTATTCTGATTTATTTTATTCATAAGATCTGAAGAAGTCCTGTTAATTTTTTTTGTGTTTTTTGATTTTATCAAAAACACATAACAGGATGGAAATAAATTTATAATCCTAATGTGACCGGTTTTGTTTTTTCTTAAAGAGATATATATATATATATATATATACTCCCCTACCCCCGTAGGGTTGAGTTCTCTAGTGAAGAAGTATTCGTGTTGCCATTAGCGCCTTTGCAAGTCTCTTCGTATTTGAATTGAGATCTCGGCGGCCGTTTGAACGGATGTATGTAAACAATACTAATTGTGATTCATAACCGTTTAAAAATGTACTTCGTAGCTAATTTCTCCTTGTAGCTAAATGGTTAGAAGCTTGGCTTGGTGTTTCAGTCAACCGGGTTTCGATCCCAGCTACGGGGAGATACTATTTACCAACCCCTCCGCTCGGGCAGGATATGACACAAGGTCAATTTTTAAGCGGAGTTTAACAGGTTTGAATTCAGAGTTTTCCTTCTCCTAGACTAGTTGCCTCACCAAGGCTGAAGAACCTAGTCCGTCCTACTATTTACCCATAGCTGGAGGGAGAAGGATTGGATTCATACCTTTCCCAGGGATATTAGTGGATGACAATAGATATATATATATTGTGTGTTTGTGTACAGGGAGTTTCAGAAAAATCAATATCATTTCATAATCTAATAACTTGATCATTTCTTGTTCAGATGATCTTAAATTTTAACAGCATGTGTAGAAACATCTCAAATGTCTATGTTTAATGTTTAAAGTCCTTTTGATTTCTGAAAAGGAAAACCATTGAACATAGAATTTTGAGTTGTGCTGTTAAAATTTGAGACCATTTGAATGAGAATTGTTTAAGTTATAAGATTATAAAATGATATTGACTTTTTTTTTTTTCTGAAACACCCTCTGTGTGTGTGTGTGTGTGTGTGTGTATAAACATATATATATTTTATTGATAGTGTATATATTTAAGTTAAGATAATGTAGACACAGAATCAATGATGCTTGGCAACTTTCAGTTTCTTGTTTTTAAAAATGAAATAATTTTTTTCATTTTTCATTAGATTTTTCAAAGTTTTTCTTTACTAATAGTTCTTTGGCGAAATATTTTATTCTTGTAGTTAAAGTAGCTGAGTAATGAGATTATTTATTTATTCATTTATTTCTAATGATTTTAAGAAACTGATGAATAACCACAGCTAATGACAATGTCGTGTAAAGATGACTTTCAAAAGTATTTTAATTTCTTTGAATATACAAAATGTGAAAGACCATCTACTTAAATAAAATAACACATGTATTTGTATATTTTATTTTTTTTTTGTTTTTGTTTTTTTTATTTGTAATACTTTCAAAACAAATAAATAATAGATACATTTCAAGACTTTCACAGTATTCAATTAGTTTCTCGTAAAAATTTTGATGAGTTGTAGAGGTGAATCAAATTTTGGCATTACATAACATTTAAGGAGTTGATATGTCATTAAATAAATGAACCAAACCAAACTATTCTCCTTGGTGGCACTGAAGAAAGAACTATAGATTTTTGAATTTTAAATTGATATTATAACCACTGAGACTGTTGGATATATATTCAAATGAAAATTGATGTCAAGAAATTTAAAAAAACATTTTTCTCCTTGAGTTTTATTTTCATTTCTTTCCATCTCTATCCTAACATTTCAAATGATTTTTACAGTGAATCATCTTTGGTTAAAATATTAATCATTATCCTAATTTTTTTTTCATGTACTTTTTCTTTTTTTTTTCTTTTTTTATAGCTCTTATCTAAATTCCGAATGACTTTTAAAGGTTAAGCACATTTCATTTTCCTGCTGCACTTGGAGTAATATTTCTCAAGAACTAGCTAGGATACCTGGCATTGCTTGGGAAAAGACGGTTGGTTGGTTAATTAGGTCTTATGGTATATCACCCATTGTAGGTTATTTAATGCCAAATTCTCTTTATTCATATATATTAAATATATTCATGATTTGGTAACACATCTTGTAGATAACATTCTAAAATGAACCTGATCTCTTTATTTGCACACAGTTAAATGGTTTCAAGTATTGCTACATAAGTAAAGTTGGCGACCATAGTCGAGGGTGACCTGAAGGCTTCTTTTTTGATAGCTTACTACACCAAGGTGTAGGGGAGGGCGCTACTCCTTTCCCTGATTGCTATATAACCATCACAATTTAACATCGGTCATTTATTTGCACACAGTTTGTCCTATTTGACCCATAGATAGGACCTTACCATGTGCTCGGGGTCAAAGTGGACCTAAGAGCACTGAAGAGGTACTTCATATTTCCAAAATCTCACCATCGGATTGTTTAATGCCATATCCAGTACACTTATTTGTGAGGAGTCTTACTCCCCTGCAGAGATGCAGTCAGTGTATTCTACAGCCCCAGCTGACTGTTAGGCTAAGAACTAATTCAAACTTAAACGCTATTGTGACGGCAAATTGACTAAAATCCCAAAACGTACTTTATTTTCGCACGTGTGAAGACAGGGCAGGTTGGCACTTGATCACCTATATAATAAGTCCTCGTTCAGAGTTTTTCTCTCAGGCATATAAGAACTGGCATATTATGTGAGGGATCAATTTAGGGCCAGACTGACCGCCGCTGGCAAGGGGTTCCAAATTTCACACTATCACACACCCACCAGGCCGCTAAACTTCCTTCCCCTCGACAATGGAAGATAATGAGCCTATAGGTTTTAGTCGTAATAATATCATATTGTAGTAGTCGGCAACTCCGGTTTCCCACGTGATATCTTAAAGGAATTAATAGGACAATTCTAAGCAAGATAACATAAGGTGAATAGAAGCTAAAAAGGAAATGTGACAACAACAAATTCGTAGTAGAACGGCAAAGAACAACATAGACCACATGGTAACATAAAAATACATGAATTCCTTTACTACAGTTATATACACTTTCAAAGTGTCAAAACATATAATAATTGGGCAGTCCACGAATATAAATGTCTTTTCTTGACTTTTGTTTTTCTTCAAATTGAGAGAGAGAGTAGTATACAAAATTTGGGTATAAAGGAAAATGGCCCCAAAGTTACTTATCTTATTTTTCGACGTGGTTCCACTGGAGAATCTTTCTTCTTTCACGGGCTACTAGACTTTGTTCTGTTTTTAATACTGGCTTGAAGAACTCGGGTCCCTCATGTCTCAGTATTCTTTTGTCTTCAACCCAGAGTAGAATGGCTATGGTTCGTCTGCCTGCTACGGACCCTGCTCAAAAACTAACTTTCTTACTATTTACTTTCGCTGAGGGGAAGGGGTCCCCACTTCCGTTTTGAGGTCCTAGCCAATCATTTGGCTTCTCTCTTCTCCCCCTTGGTGTCCGGCGACCTGAGGTTACTAAGTGCCAACATCTGGTCTCCCCTGTGTGACCCACATTCTCTCTTAACGGTCACTTGTTTGACGGCTAGATACTGTTAATTCAACGGGAGGATAGTATTACTCTTATTTCTATTGTCTCTGTGGGCTATCACGTGACACTATTGAGTAAATGTTCTAATATTTAAAAAAAAAAATTAGATAAAAGATGACATAACACATAATATTCTAAGAAAAAAAAATGTTTTCATGTTGATAATTAGTAGTAAGTAAAGTTGGCAACCTTAGTTGAGGGTGATCCAAAGTCTCCCTTTTCGATAGCTACTACACTATAGAACATCAATGAACAGCACTCACCTTCACAAGCCAAAAGTAACATGGCTGTCTCCTTGAAATTATTTATTTATTGTAATTCAACAAAAAAATAAAAGGGGAAAATTACAAATTTGGCACAAGGCCTAAAAATTGGGTGGGGAAGGCTGGTCTACACTATCCTAATCACTAACTTAACTAGACTCATTCACTGACCAATACATATCTCCAAATTAAAAAACACCAAAATACCTCAAATAAACATATCACTATCATACTGCATTCACCAAAAACAACAATCACCAAAACAACACTACTGCTCCATGGACTTCTAAACTTAATCCCATATTTACAAAGTGAGGGGGAGGGGAGCGATTTTGAAAAAAAACTAAACGAACGCTATATACATTTATTAAAAACTCCCCTAAAAACGAAAATGAACAGAACATATATACATTATGATGGTTAGTATGGGGTCCCCCCCACGTACTAAGACATGGCAGAAAAAGGAGTTAACCAGTCGAAAATAGTGTCGAAGGAGGAAAAATAATCAAATAAGATAAATAAATAGTACAAAATATAAGTAAACAATAAATATGAATTAACACAAGCCCTCCATCGCACTCCTGGAGAACTCCAATTCCTGTCATCTAACAGGGGGAAGGGAAGGGAGAGTGAAACAAAAGAAGGGGACAAAAAAAAGGGAGGGGCCCAATGACCTTGCATACTCTAGCTAAGTTAACTAAATTAGGAACAAACTAAATCAAAATGGCCTAAAAAAGTTCTAACTTACCTGGGCTGGGTGGTCACGTCCTTCCGGTAACTCAAAATTCTTAAGTCCCTGGAATGTCCAAAGTGAAAGTAAGGTTGGCTCCTACCACGCGACACAGGCGCGCAACAGTCACCCACCTTTCGCCAAACTCCAGCGAAGAGAGTCTCTTTCTCTCAGACCGGATTTTGACTTTGATTTGGTGTTTATAAAATGCCACCAGGGTCTGAGAAGAAAAAGACTCGTCCTCGTAGAGTTCCTTCTTTCTCGTCGTCCACATCACGACACGCATAACGCCGAGTAAGCAGAGAAACACATAGTGTTCCTGTCTGTTCAACCTCGGTACCACATTGCTGCACACAGAACTGGCTTCCAGGACAAAAAACTTTCCATTGAGGATGCGGACCATGTAGCCTTCAAGAAGCTTGCACAGCGGCCGTACGACCGGGCAATGAAAGAAGGCATGACTAATAGTCTCCTCCAAATCACCGCACCGGCCGCACTCAGGCGAAATGGCCTGTTGCGCTGCAAACAATTTCTTGCCGACCCAGAGGGCATTCCGAATGACCAGCCAGGTGAGGGAAGCCTCGTCATTATTGAGACACCTCATCCTGGGGGCCCAAGGCCACAGTAAGCGACCCTCCGCCTCCGTCACACCGAGCTCGCCAATCAGACCATCGCTAGCGGCCCCCCTAACTAAACAACGATATAATGCCTTACTCGACAACGGCCGGCTGTCAGAGAGACCTGTCTGCAGCCGAGAGAGAACTTTCAAAGCATGCCGGCACTCGCGATAGAAGGGGCATTCGCGTCTGGGCAACCGATGGGCCTCCCCATCAGCAAAATGCACACTTCTTAGCGACGGGAAAGACTGTTTAGCGTCTTCTTTCCAGACGCTTCCCGCCGCCGTGTCTCGTGAACACATCCGGTCTAGGAAAGTAAGACGCAAAGTATGGCGCCGTACCTCGACGTTAGGTACACCTAGACCGCCTTCAGAAGGGTGAAGGTAACAGATCTCCCGTCGCACCAAAGGATGTCTCTTTGCCCAGAGAAACTGGAAGAGAATCCTTTCCAGCTTGAATAGGATGGTGGCCGGGATAGGAAGCACTGAAAGTCGGTATACGGCTAGGGAGTAGATGTGCGAACTGCACACCTCTGCCCGACCCTTGAGGGAAAGCCTTCTACGCAGCCACAACTCAGTTGCGGCTACGACCTTATCCAGTACTTCCGACCAATTCTTCTCCAATTGAAGATCAGGCCCAAACCAGACGCCGAGTATCTTGCACGGACCGTCTTTCCAAATGAAGGGGCCGGGAAGAGCATAGCCTTTCCACGAGCCCAACCGCAAGCCGACAGACTTATCGCGGTTAATCTTGGCCCCTGTTACAGCTTCGTACCTTCCGATTTCTTTGCTCACCTCCTCCACCTCGGCACTGCTCGTTACAAGCACGCTGACGTCGTCAGCGTATGCAGTGTACCTGGCTACCTCACTGGCGCCAGGTAGCGTGAGGCCGCGTAGGACCGGGTTCGCCTTTATCCTGCGTAGAAAAGGCTCTAACGCCAGGATATATAACATAGGCGATAACGGGCAACCTTGCCGAATCGATCGAGTCAGAGTGAAGGGCTCCGACCTTACCCCATTCACCTCCACCACGACTCCGGGGGACGCATAAAGGAGACGTATCCAGGTGCGAAAATCAACCCCGAAGCCGGCCGAAGACAAGACAGCCTCCAAAAAAGCATGGTCAACCCTATCGAAGGCCTTGGACTGATCTAAATTGATCAGCGCGGCATTTCCGTCGACTTTTTCTACGATCGTGCGGACCAGATGAAGACTGTCCTGGATAGTCCTACCCTTCACAGCACAAGTCTGCTCGGGGCAAATCAGACTAGGCAGGACAGTCTGCAAGCGGTTTGCCAAGATCTTCGCCAAAATCTTTAAGTCCGTGTTTAACATCGTTAAAGGGCGAAAGTTACTAATCCCATCCCCACCATGTTTGTTCTTACGAAGCAACTTCACTATACCCCTGGTGAAGCGTCTGGGTATAGTACCCTGCCTCATCCAGTTGTTATAGGTGGTTGCCAGCAAGGGGACAAACATGTGCGACAACCTCAAGTACACTTCATAGGGCAGACCATCAATTCCGGGGGACTTATCCAGCCCGACCGACTTCAGTGCATCCCGAATCTCCTCCTCCTTTATGCGCCCCTCACACCCAGCCGCTTCAGTCGCCGAAAGGCGAGGAAAGTCGGCAAGATAGGTGTCGAACTGAGCAGAACTCAGTCCGGGCTCCCTGGTGAAAAGCTTCAAGAAATACTGCCGAAACTCCCCACAAATGGCTTCGTTTGTAGTTCGACGGAGCCCCTCCGGCGATGTGACACTGGCGATATGCCGATCTGTAGCATGCCTCAGTTCCTCGGCCCGTAATTCCTGGGCCATATTCGTCGCCTCGCACGACATTCTTTTTAACCTAGCCCTAACTACCAGAGCTTGGTACTCCTTAATTTGCAAGGAGGCCAGCTCGGCCTTAGCTACGTTAACTTGCCCACTATCTCCCGCCAAAACCGCCCTATCTAGCTTATCCTTAATCGACCTTTGCTCCGCTACCCTAGCTGACTTGAGTCTCCTACTATAGTCGGCAGCAAAGGATCTAATGCTATCCTTAAGGTTAGCCCACCACCTATTTCCCATAATAGCCCCCGTCAATTCCCGCTTTATCGTTAGTTCTAGCTGGTTCCGGAAGTCAGCCTCCGCCAAAAGGGAAAGGTTGAATTTCCAGTAACCAGACATCCTACATCTAGCCTTATCTAACCTAATCGACACACATAAAAATTTGTGGTCGGAATCTTTATATGGCTCAAAACTTGGACCACCTAAATAGTCTAAGTCGACTCGCTTAACTAACACTCGGTCCAAATAGCTATAAAGCTGGGCCGAGGCGCCCCTACCGGTCCAAGTCCAAACTAACTTATTTGGATGCCTTTCGCGAAATTTGTCAGCGAGATCAAATCGCTGTACAAACTCGCGAAAATATCTGGCATCCAACGTGTTAGTACCCGAACTAATAGCCCCTCTATCTAAATTGGGATCAAGGACGGCGTTCCAATCTCCCACTAAAATTACCCGCTTCGACGGACTGACGTACGGCTCGATGCGCCGGAAAAACGCAGGGAGCTCACTAGTAGCGTTGGGTCCATAAACCCCAATCAGCCGAAACGCCTTATCCTTTATGGTAACGTCCACCACGCAAAGTCTGCCCGCCGGATCTGAAAGAACAAGAGCACACGTGGCGCCCAGACGTCTACTTATCAGCCAGGTGACACCTCTGGAACGACCATCAAAACATGCTGAGAAAGACAAATAGTCCTTCGACAGAATATCTTCATGGAAGTTGAAATCAAAACGAGTCTCCTGCAAACAACATATATCAATGCCGCGACGCTGGAGGTATAAAAATAAATGGGATCTTCTCGAATCCGACCTCAGGCCGCGGCCATTTATACTCGCCAATCTTAAATCCATCATGAACATTACAGGGGTTGAGTGCCCGGACTAAACATGGCTGGGGTCAGGACTCCGACGGTCTGGCTCATGGATCCCGTGGCCATCTCATTATCGATGGCTCCGTCATGAGCGAGACCCCCGACGTCCCGCGGAAAAGTTAATTTTAAAGCCCTATAAAGGGAGGGGTGCAAAACAACAGGGACCCTCCCAACGAGCCCCTTACAGGATGCAAGATCGTCTTTTATGAATGATATAGGGCCGAGGGCCTCGTTGGCTTCCCCGAGCATTTTCATCACACCTTCCGACCCTCGGCCCTTCCGAATGACGGTGGTGATCCATGTGTTGGGAAAATTTTTAGGGTCCTCCACATTGCAACCGTTGACTTCTTTGAAGTTGTGGAGGACCCTTAAGTCTTTCAACAGCTGCGGCTGGACCTTATGAAGACGATCCAGGGCCCCCTCATCCACCCGGCAGATGTTTAAACCGGTGTGATGACGTGGTTTATCCTTTTTTTTTATATGTTTGGGGACCTCATCCCCCGAGCTGTCGATTGACGAGCTCCGCTGCCGTTTCTTTGGTGTGGTAGATGGTGATGATGTGGTTGCTGTTGCTGGTGGTGCTGGTCTAGTTGGTGGTGATTCCAACGGCAGCGGAGGGGGGGTGGGTCCCTTTTTCTTCTGTATTAAGACGGACATGAGAGGTGGAGGCATGGATCTATGAGGTGGTGTTGTTGGTGGCGGTCGGATGGTACGAGGATGTCTAGGTGATGAAGGGGTGGAATGAGAGGACCCTGGTCGTGGAGATGATTTTCTCTCCTGGTCCAGCCGCTTTTTAAATTCGAGTAGTTTTTCAAACTTCTCCCGGCCTGGGCTGAAGCATCTGACCTTGGGAGGAGTGTGTTGTTTGGGTGGGGTCTTGAATGGGCCTTTATTTTTTGGGGGGGATGATTTTTGGGCATATGTGGGTAACTTGTTGGTATTGGACGTTTTTGAGGGGGGGGTTGAACTGTCGGTGCCCACCTGGGACGACTTTTGGGAGCGAGGATCCTCAGGTTGGAGCTTCCTCCCACCTTTTCCCACAGTCAGCCACTCAGCCTTCGCCTCGTCGGAGTTAACCGTAGGGGACGAAGGGGGAGTGGGGTTTTTTTTACCCGCTGGTGTGGGCGAGACTACGGGAGCCTCCTTTTCTGGGTTGTTTTTAACAACAGGTGAGAGGGTACCGGGTTTATGGTCGGGCTTCTTCGGGGCCTTCTTCCCCGGGCAAACTGCGGAGAGGTGACCAATCTCGCCACAGTGCCAGCAGGCGGGTTTCCTTCCCGATACTATTACGGGAAGCCTGCGCCCTTCCACCTCCAACCAGTTGGGAACGGAGTAGAAGGTTTTCATATCCAACATGATATCGAACCTCCATTCCCCGCGCATTCCATCGTGTGTTGCTGAGACGATGTCACCAAACTGAAGCATATAGGCGGCTAAGTTTGCGTCTCGAAGGAAGCTAGGGACCTCATATACTGAAACCGTGGTCCGCCGTCGCCCCATATATTCTGTTCTAAAAAAATATTCCTTGTTTTCAAGGGTTTTTTTTTTTTAGGGCGACGGCTTCTTCTGTGGTCGGTAACAATATATCCCAGAAAGCGTAAGAAGCACCAGCGATTATCGCTTGTGCCTTTACGCCCAGGCTGGAAATTTGACGAAGGACCATGTCTTTTGCGGGCTTAACGATTTTTCTGGATCGTTTGTCCACTAAAAAGACAGACACCGTTCTTTTTATCTGGTCTTGTCTTACCTCCTCCAAATTGAACATAAGGCCATGCTCCTGTATTTCACTGGAGATGGCCTTTGCTCGCTGGAGCAGGTCGTCGACATCGACCTGTATTTTCGGGGGGGCTGTCCAACTATTTTCTTTTTTATCTCCCCCTTTTTGGGGAGATGATTTTTCATCCTTTTCTGGGGAAGGTGATTTTTTGGGGGGCGTTTTTTCTTTCTGGTCAGGGGAAGGGGCATTTTTCGGGGCAGGTGATGTATTCTTCTTTTTCACCTGGGGGGGGGGGTCACCCTTACTAGGTGAGAAAAGGGCCTTTATGGCCGAGCCTTCTGCCCGGCCGGCCATAAGTGATATGCTGGTTGAAAGAATGAGGTGTGGAAATGAGGAGAAAAAAAACAAAAAAAAAACAAACAACAAAAAAAATGGGAGAAAAAGCACTTAACTTTTGTTTTTTCCAACCGGGTCAGAAAATTTCAGCCCAGCCGGGAGAAGTTGTCGTGATGAGGTGGTAAATCCGATGAAATGTTTTCGCTGAAAATAAACTTATTTTTAAAAAAAACCGGTCAAAATTTGGACCAAACTAGACAACTGGCTGTCTCCTTGAAAAGCTAGCCAGCTAAAGCTCACCTCTTTTATTGAAGAGTGCATGAGCAGCATGTGGATTGGCTCATGTGGAGGGAGGGTGCTCCACTTTACCCTATCTGTACCTTATAATGCTGAGTGTTAAGCAAGATAGCATCAAGTACCATTTTTTGAGTCTTTGGTATGATGCAACCTGGGATTGAACCCTGGTCTCCTGGGCCATTGGTGAACACTCTAACCATTCTGCCAATGTCTGGTATACTTCTAGATAAATAAGAGCAGTTGTTTAATCTAAAACAACAATAAAGTGTTTTTTTTATTTTTTGTATCTTTTAAAAACTCCTTTTGAGATCCTGTTCTTGAAAAACACATTCCAGAGTAAATTTATCTTTTTATTGGACTGGAAATTGTGATCTTAACCCTAAATTGTCTTGCAGTAACTATTTGTATCCTCATAGTTAAGAACCATTTGTCTTCTATTCATTCTTAGATCATTTTCAGTCCTCTGGTTCCAAATGTTGAATCCGATTTCATTACTGATACACAGTGTGTAAAATGTCTCTTCAGATCTTTGCTTTGTTTTTATTTATGGGGTTGGTTTTTTAATAATCATTTTTCATTGGTTGGTCCTCTCAATATTTGTCTAGGTGATTATTTTTTATTTATTTATTTTTTTAAAATCCTTTGGCAAGCAGAACAACATTTTTGTCACAAACAGTATATAGACTATGATTTTTTTTTTTTTTTTTTTTTTTTTTTTCTAGTTGTATCTGTAGTAGCTAAATGTAAGGCATTTTTGTATTCGCTGCTTGTTGACAAATTCAATGTTAATGTATAGAAACATTACTAAGAGGCTCCACTGTGGTGTAAGATTGTGTAAATGTTGTTTTGCAAAATATAATTAAAAGTGAGTGCTTTGTTTTCATGCTATTGTACTAAGACACGCAATTGCTGATCAGATTACCACGTTTTGTTTGTATTTTATATATGATTAATTAACTTGCTTAAAAACAACCTTTTATTTTGCAAATTTTTGCAAATAATTAACCCATTCTACATGGATTGGCCTAGTGAGTAGAGTGTTTACCAATGGCCTCTGAGACCAAGGTTCAATCCCAGGTTGAGTCATACCAAAGACTCAAAAAATGGTACTTGATGCTACCTTACTTAACACCCAGCATTATAAGGTATGTATCAAGGGTAAAGTTGAGCAATCCAGGAAAAGGAGTAGCGCCCTCTCCTACACTATGGTGTAGTGGCTAATGAAAAGGTTGCCATTGACTACGGTCGCCAACTTCATTTTACATGGATTAAAAAAATCATCTGCCTGCAAAAGGGTTAATATATTAGTATTTGTAACTGTGATGGGAGATCATTCTATAATCTACTGGCTTTCAGGATGAATGTGTTCTTTTTCTGTATTGTTCTGGTTCTTTTTGGTAGATTTCTAAGATCTTGTTCCATTCGTAGATATTGGATCTTTCCACACAGCTTTATAAATAGAACTGCATCTTCATTGTAAATCCCATTTGATATTTTATATATCTCTATTGTATCTGTGTATTTCTCTAAAGGATAACGATGATAATTTCAGTGTTTTTACTCCATCAAGTTATGATAATTTATTCAACATAAGAGTTGTTTAGCTGCACTTTTTCAATCATGTCTGTATGCATTTTCTTGGAAGGATTCTCTATGCAACTATCAGATTCCTAACAAGTTCTTACACGTCTTAAACAAAGGAGCTAAAGTCCTCTCTCTTAATATTTAGAAGACCAACAGAACAATACGACATAGACTTTGCTTTATTCACTTGTCTGCTTATATATACACACAGCATTGGATTAAAAAAAATAAAAAAACTTAACCATTTTTTTTTATTATTTGCACAAATTTTGATGAAACTTGACTGGCTTAGGCACACATATGAAGTCATTATTTTCCTTGATTATTGCTGTCAAAATTCCCTTGTAGCAAAAAGTCATAATTTTCTTTTCAGAAAATTGTCAGAAATAGCAGAAAAATATGAAATTTCTGAGGATTTTTTTTTTATCTATTTTTTTTTTTAAGTATAGAATAAATTAGAATTCCTTAAATAATTTGAGTCCTTCTTGTATTAGTCAGTTGGGTAGAAGAAAAAAACTTTTTCGGTGTTGTCTTTTTCAGGATATGTGTTCTTTTCACACATAGTCACTGGGATTAGTAGCCCAACATAAAATGGCATGGTTGCATTCTCTTGTCTGATGGAGATTTTTTGTTTTTATTATTTATTAGAACATAAGTTCCACTGGCAAAGGAAATAATTGTATTTTAATTTGTTTTCTCATTTTGTGTGTGTATATATATATATATATATATATATATATATATATATATATATATATATAATTTTATTTTATTACTGTTTCTCACACTTATCTCAAGCCTCAAAATAAAAAAAAAAGGAATATTTACTATTTCTCTCTTTTTTTTTTTTTTTAGAATGACTCTTGTACTCTAATTTTAGTCCTCATTATGGTTTTTAAAGTTTCTGTATTTCAACTGGTGTAATTTCTGACCCTTTACATGTGTCTACTGTTGTTTTTGTCATTTACTAAGCCTAGTTGGCACACCAGAATCAAATTAGTTCTGTCTTGAAAAAAGAAAAAAATTTGAATAGAAAAACACTTTTTTCCCTTCTAATTTTTGTTGATTAGTGTTTAGAACATGTTCCTTATTTCAAGCCCAGTTGGCTGGGGCTGTAAAATACACCAACTGCATCTCTGCAAAAGGATAAGACCTTTTGATTATTTAACTGTGTGTAAACAAATGACTGATGTTTAATTGAATTAGTGATACATAGCAATACTTGGAACCATTTAACTGTGTGCCAACAAATGACTAATGTTGAAATAGAATTATATTATATTATATTGCAACGATTGATACCATTTGAAAAGAATTTGAGTTCAGGCTCATTTGTATAAACAGGATTTGTCATAAAATGACTAACAATGGTTGATATGTCATAAAAGCCAACCAAACTAACTAATCAGATACCTTTTTATCATTAAGGGCTTTCGGACTATTGCCTTCATCTTTGTTATTTCCACAATGTTTTGGCTGATATGTCCTCCAGCCTTCTACAGGTGTTTGTTGAACTCAGTTTGAAGTTCTGTGTAGGTTCCCATGTCCTTTATTGAATCTATGGGAGTCACCTGTTCTTATTCCGTTAACGATGACCGGATACAGGGGTTAAGAATTTCTTTATTGTTACTCGCCTGCAGTCTGGATTGAACCTGCAACCTCCAGATGATTGTCTCCGTAGAAGCTTAGGGAACCAATGCCTATAACTGTTATGCAATGTGTCCCACCTTAAATCAAATCTGAGCTAGATCTAGTACTTTAAACCCTTTTCAGGCATGACTCTAGCAAGTCCTGAAAGTTTGATGGAACTCTTTGACAAAAATGGTGGTTCCTTATATGTACAAATTGATGAACAGACACTTGGTGAATAAGTCTCCAGAATTCCTTGTTTTGATTTCTGTGATTATCTGTGATTTTTTTTTTTTTAATAAGGTTGAAATCTTGAAGGGAAGGTTACTTTAAAATGAGTTTATTTATGTCATCAAAAGATGATGGCTATTTTAAGTAATTTTGCAATAATATTGTACTTGTAAAATATTGCTTTGCACCTTTGATTTTATAAAATATAAAAAAAAAGCTAACACATTATTTTGAGTATCTCTTGGTATAATTTCAAAGTCTCCACACATTCACCATTTCTGTCAATCATCATCATCATGTCGTTCCACCAGCACGGATATCCCTGACCCTCTCTTGTCACTCCTCCCTATCGTTTATCGCTTCTGGCAGGTCCTCAGGGCTATATCCCATATCCTCACAGAGCTGCTGTATGTAGGTTTAAACTGGTCACCCTGCTTTAGCTTGGCCATGTGCAGGGGTCCATAGAAGAACATCACTTATGAGCTCGTCCCTGCTTCAAGAATGTATTGACAGAAATACATTCTTGAAATCTCTCCCAGGTGATTATTATTAGAAAAACAGAACTGAGATTAGCCCAGTCAGGTCAGCTGTGGATTTAGAATACATCAACAGCAGAAGGTTAAGACCACCATGCTCTAAATGTGTGTCCAGGATTTGATATTAAACCATCTGATGGTCAGGCTCTAATCATGGAGCTTTGGAGAATGTGGAATACCCTTTCATTACCATTATTTCCAGGATTACTGACTCGGAATGATAGTGCCTATAAGGGTCCCATCTAGGGGTCAAATAAAACTAGTGACCTGGGTATGACACTAGATCTGATGATGAGGCTCCAGGCGTACCCCTTCATTGCTGTTTGCCCCACATCCACTGACCTGAATTGGTTGTACCTGTTAGGGTCCTATGTATGGGTCACGTAGAACTGTTTAATCATTGAACTGTGTGCTGACAAATGACTGATGTTAACTTGTTAGTGTTAAATAGCAATACTTGAAATTATTATAACTGTGTGCAAATTGTTGCATATTGACCTCCGAACCAGCCAAGGTGTCAAAATAGTAAATGCACCTGTGTAAATAACAGGTGCATCCGGTCGAGGAATATCAGGATATTATAACCTTGACCGTGGACAGGTTGAATGAGTGCAATTGTGACGCTCGCAGGAAGAAGAGTGGGCATCAAATCATTATATAACTCGGGTGAAGACAGGAAGTCAGCAGTTGGAGATCAGACGAGTTGGAGAAAAGATGTGGTAGAGAAAACCAATACCCAGAGAGGCTGGGCCCCTAGGCCCTCGGTTGAGCAAACCAGGAGAACAGGAAAGAAACGCTATTATGGCCAGAAGAGTGGGGGTCAATATGTTGCAGTTCTGTTCGGTCTCCAACTCCCTCTCACACACAACCCTTTCAATAAAGTGAGGGGTATATTTTTCTAAAGAACTGTGTCCGCTCGTCTTTATGGTTCCACATGTATACGTGTATGTATAGTTGTTCATGGCTATACAACAAAATAAATGATTAATATCTAATAGAATTATTAGGGTTAGTTTGCAAAACTTGAAACCATTAACTGTGTGCAAACAAATTAGCTCTAACTTTTTAAAAATAAGATTACCTACAAACTATTCATTTACATATATATATAACCATTTAACTGTGTGCAAACAATTGACTGATTTAAAATGAAATTGTTAGTGTTACATAGCAATACTTGAAACCATTTAACTGTGTGCAAGCAAATGAACCCTGACTCATTTAGAAATATTATCTACAAAATATACATTTACAAATCATATCTATTTAATATATATAAAAACAGGATTTGGCATTAAATAATCTACAAGGGTTGATATGCTATAAAACCCTACCAACCAACATTCTAGAAAGCACTTGGAAAGTATTACTGTAATGTGTTGACAGGGATGATGAACAGGTTGAGACTTTTAAGCTATAGTATCATGAAAGAACTCTCATAGAAATGTTGACATTTTTTTTAATGACCTGTATTTTGATATATCTTAAATGTCTATTTATCAACAAAGCCAAATGGAATTTAAGATTTCCTTTAACACAATATCTCTTGTTTGCATCTAGATATACATCTGTTAGCTTCTCAGATAAAAAATAATCTGCCCACAAAAACTGACAAATAACAATTAATTTTCCATTGAATAAACTACAGTATTTTATGTACCTCACTAAAATTTTCATATATATTATGACTCAGCAAAAAAACTCTGCTGGATTTATTCAGGTAAGGTTAAATTAATAAACACTTGTTAGAAAATGTCCATCAATGGTTGGTTTCTTTGTTTAACGGCATACCAACCTTCATAAGTTATTACAAGTAAAGCCATTCTAGAAGAACAGTAGAAAAGGTCTTGTACCTTTCCCAAGGATACTTGTCTGAAAGTGAACATAATAGCACAACTGGAGTACAAACTTTCTTACTATGATGTCACAGTTCAATACATTAACCACTATGACATGGAGACTCATTCCATTAATCTAGATGAAGATATTTACTTCATTTGGAGGTGCCCGTGGTGTAATGGTTATCGTTGTAGGAAATGGACACAGCGACACGAGTTCAAATCCTGGACAAGACTGATAGCATTTCACATAGCACTACCCTTGGGAAAGGTATGAATCCAATTATTCTCCTTCCAGCTATGGGTAAATAGTAGGGCAGACTAGGTTCTTTAGTATTGGTGAGGCAACTAGTCTAGGAGGAGGAAAACTCTGAATTAAAACCTGTTAAACTCCGCTTAAAAATTTACCTTGTGTCATATCCTGCCTGAGGGGAGGGGTTGGTAAATATGATTTATTTCATTCTTTTTACAGGATTTTGTGCCAGTTTCGTTTATTGGTGCATACTCATCTTTGAGAAAGAAAACTAATTTTAAACCAGCACTAGCCCAGTCAGCTGGGACTGTAGAATACAATGACTGCATCTCTGCGGAAGTGTTAGAAAAACAAGTGTCCTGGATATGACACTAAGTAATCTAATGGTGAAGCTCCAGTATTACTGGAACTTTGGGAAATGTGGAGTATCCCTTCATTGTCATTGTTCCCTTGTCCACTCTGGCTCAAATTGGTAGCACCTGAAAGGGTCCTATCTGTAGGTCAAATAGAACTGTTTGACATTGAGTGGAAACAAATCACTCATCCTAAACTGAATTGTTTGAAGTTGAACTGTTTAATCATTTAACTGTGTGTAAACAAATGACTGATGTTTAATTGAATAGCAATACATGGAAACATTTAACTTTTACTTATGCTAAACTGAATTTTTTGAAATAAAACTGTTTGATCCTTTAACTGTAACCTAATGACTGATTTTTAATTGAATTGTTAGTGTTAAATAGCAATACTTGAAAACATTTAACTGTGTGAAAACAAATGATTGATAGTAAATAAAATTTGTATTAGATAGAAATAAGTGAAACCATTTAACTGTGTGCGAAAAAAAAAAAAAAATGAGCCAGGCTCATTTAAAAATGATATCTACGAAATGTGTTTTGAAATCATATTTAATATATATGTATAAAAAAGATTTGGCATTAAATAACCTACAATTGTTGATATGCCATAAAACCTAACCAATCAATCTAGTCCATATAAATTTTGTTTTATTTCTATGTGTTTGTGTATAGATATGTATTCTGTATATGTGTGTGCACACACGTATATATGTACACTTATGTATACATGCACATATACACACATATATTTTCAAGTGTTCTTGGTGGATTTTTTTTGTGTCTGAGAATATATTTGTCCTCATACATAGATGTGTTTTTAAAGTAGTTAGTGTGTGTACATGCATATAGTTAGGCTCTGTTTAATCTTGGCTTAAATCTACCTATGAAGTTTTTTTCTTTTATTTGGAGTTATGAATATTCATTGGTCTGGTATAGTGGCATTATTTTAAAGTTTCATTTGTTGCATTCATAAAGGTATTTTGATAGATAAAGTTTTCTATTTTCTGGTAATTTCAATGTTGCTTTTATGTAAAGACTCTAATGTTCAGTGTATGTGTGCATCCTTTATAAATTTCATGGCAGTCTGTATATTTTATTATGTAGACTACATTTTTTGAATTGAAGATTAAATGTACCATAGCCAGATACGGATATGCGAAATGTACATGGGATGTTCATACATATATACATAGAACATAGGAATCTCGAAACACGAAAAACACTTACGACTTCTTAGTTCAGGTACGAAACTTTTTATTACCCTTGAGTTTAAAGGTTCTTTGACATAAGGAGAGAGATACACATTCTTTCTATTCTGGCCTTTTCATCTGTCCCCCATCTCGTGTGCACCCGTCGCAAGTCTCCGCAAGCAAGCGAAAGTCAACCGTCTTCTCTCGAGGCAGGACTCAACTCAACTACTGACTTTTTTAGCTCTCCAAAAATCATCCGCGCGCTTCCGGTGCGTGACGTCATTCGCACTCTGTAGCCCCGTTTCCCACCTGGGCTATTGTGACATCTCAGAGTGACACGTCCGCTCCGCCCGCGCGCGCGAACACATGCGTTAATGTTGCACCTAAGTAACCCATGCACTGAGCCGAAAGTTTCTCGGCCTAACTAAACCCAAAGGCATAAAACGAAATCACTCGGCCATTATATTACATAAATTTCTATTTGTTAATCATATTGTTTTCGGGTTTTTGAAGCTATAGGATCTTCCTTCTATGGTTATTACATACGCCACATCTTTTATTGTTGCATTTTAAGACTCCATGCATTGTATGTTCCCCAAATTTAGATTTGATCTTTGGGGAGTTCTGATGTAGTGGCTAACGTGCTAGATTGTGACATTATCGTAAGCGAGTTCATACTCCAGTCATGCTATCACGTTCGCTTTCAAACTAATTCCCTTGAGAAAGGTATAAACTCGTTTATCCAGCCCCTAACTATGGATTAAATTGCACCACTATTGTTCTTCTACAATGGTAACTTTGGCATTATATAATCCACAAAGGTTGATATGACATTAAAAACAAAGAAACTGCAACCTAGTTTGATTTTATGTCATTTTCTGTATAATACAGTATCCAAAATAATTTCCGACAAATAGTTTTTAAAAAATTATAGTCTCCAGAAGATGTGACTAAGACCAGTGTAGTTTAGTCGTGTGTTAAATTAAGATGGTTTTATGATATATACTTTTTTGTCAGTACCTTAGCATTTTCATTCACTAGTTAATAGAGATAAATCAATTTGTGTGTGTATGTGTGTGTTTCTGTTGGCTGATAACATTTTAAACTTTGACCCATAAATATCCTTGAATGTTATTCATATAAAAAAAAAACTTTATTTGAAGACATTTAGAAATTGAATAATTGTCGGCTGTATCTAACGTCTGATTTTTTTTTTATTCTAGTAGGGATTTTTTCTTTTCCTTTTTTTTTTCTTACGTTGTTTTTATTTATTTATCTATTTTTGTTTTTCACATTTTCATCAACTCCTTAAAAGTCTGTTTCTGTATTTCAGAACTCTCTGCGATTGTTAAAATCCTTCTTTAGGTTTTTTTTTTTGTTTTCTTCAATCATTTTTTTTTGTCTCGCCTTTTTTTTTGTTATTTATCTAATTTTCATTTCCTTTTTCTTTCTTGCTACATTTACTGCTGTTAGGGCATGTGGTACTGCTTAAACCACTCTACGCTATTTATTCTCTGTCTCAGCTTCTATGCTAAAAGATTTATTGCTACATGAACCTATTCCCCCCCCCCGCATCTCTCTCTCTCTCTCTGTGGAGTCATTCAGCCAAGGAGTTGAGAATTTCAACACTTTCTCTAGACCAGAAATGAATTCATTTCCCTTGTGTGCTCACCACTCTTCTTCTCCCTCTATCCCATGATCCCTTGTGTTTCTATTCTCAGAAGGACAACTGATGATAGAAACGTCTTCTGCCTTGGTTTATTATTTAGGAATATTATTTGTTGCTTTTGATGTCCCAACTACTGCAAGTGTGCCGTACATAACACTTGCAGGCTCAGCTCAAGTGGTGAAAGAGAGGAATAGAAGTTCTGTCTTATATGACTTGGGGTGGGGCCCAACTGACCATATTTAAAGTGGGCAGAGGATGCCAATTTCTTCAGTATCTCTTCTCTGCTAATCCAGGCAGAGAGAAATTAATAAACACCTGCTAGAAAATGTCCGGCAGCCATCTAGATGAAAATATTTACCCCGAGTTCTTTTGGTGTATTTCTTGCCAGTTTTGTTTGTTGCCACACATTCACATATAAGAAGAAAAATTACTTTTAAACCAGCACAAATGATTTTCATTTGACCAGTCACATGCTTGTAAAATCTGAAATTTCATTTGTAGTACTTTTAAAAAAAATCTTATTTAGTTTATTATTTTTTTCTGATATATTTTATTGACACTTTTTTGCTTTAGATTCTAACTTGTTGATTGTAATGAATTTTATCAGTATTGCTTTGGAAATAGGGTACTGGACTAAATGTAAATAAAACATACAATTTATACTTGTGTTGGAGACATGCTTACCCTAATCATCATCATCATAGGAAATAGAATTCACGACCCGGGTTCAAATTCTGGATGAGACTTTCTTCGGAAAGATATGAAACTGTTTTCCTACAGCTATAGTTAAATAATTAAATTTGGTTTGGTTTTATGGCATATCAACCCTTGTAGGTTATTCAACACCAAACCTGCTTTTACATATATATTAAATATATAAATGATTTGTAAACACATTTTGTTGATACACACAGTAAAATGATCAAACCGTTCTATTTCTAACAATTTGATTTAGCGTAAGTCCAAGTATTGCTATGTATTACTAACAATTCAATTAAACATCAGTCATTTGTCTAAACACAGTTAAAGGATCAAACAATTCAATTTAGCATAAGTCATTTGTTTGCACTCAGTTTAAATGTCAAACAGTTCTATTTAACTCATAGATAGGACACTCTCAGGTGCTACCACTTTGGGTCAGAATGGACCTGAGAGTGATGGAAATGAAGGGCTACTCTACATTCCCCTTCCCCCAAACTCCAGCATTACTGGAGCCTCACCATCAGATTGTTTAATGTCATATCTATGATACTCATTTGTGGGGTCTTACCTCTTTGCAGAGAGGCAGTTGGTGTATTCTACAGCCTCTCTCCCCCAGCCGACTGGGCTAAGTTGAATAGTAGGGCATACTGGTTTCATTAAACTCTTTTAGGAAACTTATCTTAGAGAAGGAAAACTGAGAATTCAAACCAGCTTTACTTTATTTACATTTTTCGGACTATTGTCCTAATCTTTTTCACAACATTTCGGCCGTTGTACGTTCCGGCCTTCTTCAAGTGGTTGGAATGTCGAACTTAACCCTTTATTTCGCTTACCGGGGTAGACTGTTCTACTTCGACGAGCCATGTTTAATGGATGTCAGTTATCAGTTATATCCTCTGAAAGTTCTCCACTGCCTTCACCAGGTATTGAACTCACACTCTTTGGGTCTAACCAACGCCTTTATCCAATGTACCATGTGTCCTTGACGACATCTGTATATGTATTTCTGGGTATCATAAACCTAATTGCAATTTTGCTGTTACCATTGCATTTTTTTACCAGAGCTCATATTGCAACTTTGTTATTGCTTTTCTCTGGCACTCCTTATTACTGGTTCCCATATTGTATTAATTTCTATACTTGGTCGGCTCAGGAGATTTTTGTGGCCTCGCATATGTGCTGATTCTTTAAGTTTACAAATTTTCCAATGGTATTCCTTGTCTATGATCTCAACCTGGTCCCACAGAGGAAAAATGTAAATAATGTACATAATACCTCATCTCAGAAATATAGACAGCTTTACTTTGCTTAAAAATTGACCTTCTGTTGCATCCTGCTCATGGTGGAGGGGGTTGGGTGAATACATATGTATTGGTTCAGTTTTTGAGACCCAATTTTTATCTTAAAAAATGGTTTCAGCCTATAGAGTTTATTTTACTCTACTACTTACCCATAGCTGGAAAGAGAACAGATGGATTCATGCCTTTCCCAAGGACATTAGGGCGAGTGTAACACAAACAGCTTCATCCAGGGTTTGAACTTAGGTTACTAATTTCATTTACTTTGAGGTGAACCACTTGTAGGGGGACATGTTATTTGGTAGATATGTTTGGTCTCCCAAAATTTATGTTGTAGTTTAGTATATGTTTAGTTTAGTGGTATGTTATGTTTGGAAAAAGGCACAGGGAGACAAATATAGTAAAAATGTAATGATATGAAAGATGTGTGAACGATATTAAACGGCGCGGACAAAAGGAACATTTAAAACAAGCGACATAAACAAAACAAATTTATATCTTAATACATACAATGAAAACATTGAAAACATTATTATGGTTCTATTACTGTTCGTGAAAATATTCTGTGTGTTCGTGTGTGTGACTAACACAACTAAAAACTACAAAAAGGAGTAAATGACAAAGTGTCCTATGCATGTTGATTACGTATTTTTAAATGTTCGTTTCTTTCTGTGGTTAGACGCAATTGCTGTTTTCGAGGCTGGAAAAAGTTTCACAGACAAGGTATACTGAGGAAAGGGATGTTTGCATGGCCTATACATTTTGTGGTGTTTGACGGCTGTTGGTGAATATGAGAGAGTGATAGTATTCTCTCTGGAAGTCACACTGAAGAGAGTGTGTTAGCCCTGCAAGTGAAATTGTGAAAAATAGAAAGTGTTTGAAGACAAAGTATTTGTAGAAAATACGTGTCTTGGAGTCGGCTCCAAAAACGCGGGACGAAATTCAAATGAGGGCGTAGTTTTAAACACTGATCACGTGGTTCCCTGGCCAATGGTTTCCCGAGACTGAATATTTGCGTGCGTCCGCCATCTTTGTTTCGGGAACAAGTGGCATACCGCCCAATTTAAATTATAAGAGTGCAAGTCCTATACACTGAACTAAGTGTATATGGTATGTTATTCAATAAAGTTAATCTTATTTTACTCAATAAGAACTTTGGTTAAGCAGTCCCAAATACGCTTTTGTGTGTGTGTAGCATTTCACTGTAGTCTTTTACACAGCTTAGTTTGGCATAAACACTTAATATAGAGCACCCAGTGAGAATTGAACTCACTATAGTTTTCTAGGCATTACACTACACAAGGCACCAACGTATTTTATAATAGAGGTTGTGATATAATTGTTTTCTTTCGTATGGCTTCAATACAAAAACTTTGGAATCTCCGTCATTATTATTTAAAATTACTCCGTCGCCAGTGTTTGAAGCTGCTGTAGATATATGAAACCACAGGTGTTCAAACTGCAAATGTTAAGCAACTGTCATTTCTCATTCTTATTGTGCCTTAACCCTAACAACTAAGATGGGTTTTTTAGCCAGTTGCCAGGCTTACAAAATCTTGCAGTTTATTTTTAAATGGAAGTGTTAAGACATAAGCTATTTCTCAACCTGTCTTCAAGGAACACATAGTTGATATGAATTACAACTTGAAATACGTCTTGAATATTTTGAAGTTATAGGATGTGAATCTTCTGATTACGTAGGCAGCTTTATCTTCAAACTGTTCACTCATTCTGAAGTGAGGTTGGCATTTGCAAATTTCAATCCATAAATCGCAATTTTTTTTGTGTGCTTTATTTTGTTACACACCTTTTCATTTAAAATTTTTTTTCAAAGTCTATTTTTGGAAGGTTTTTATCCATAGAGTGGGCTAAAAATGACTTTGCCATAATATTTTACAAATAATATAGGACTTTGATATATATGGCATTATGGTATAGAATATAAGATGTATAATATAAAGAAAACAGGCATCGTTGACTTAACATCGCTAATATCACCCCTCATGGCCCTGTTGATGGTTCAGTAGAACCGAAATGCTATAGTGTCGACTTTTCAATAAATCTCCCCTTCTTCTTGGATTACCGTGTTATCAATTTTTCTACGTAAAAAGTAAAGTTGGCGATTGTAGTTGAGGGCAACCGGAAACCTCCCCTTTCAACACATAGTGTGATAGTTATCATTGTAGGGAGATGGACTTTACAAACTTAGTTTAAACCTGAGATAAAGCTGTCTGCTTTCTTTTTATGCTAACGCCCTTGGGAAAGGCATGGATCCATCTGTTCACCCTCTAGCTATGGGTAAGTAGGAGGATAGATTGGGTTCTTGAGCCTTGGTATTGGAAGTGCCTGTGGTGTAATGGTTATCGTCGTAGGAAATGGACACGGCGACTAGAGTTCAAATCCTGGACGAGACTGACTACATTTCACATAGCACTAATACCCTTGGGAAAGGTATGAATCCAATTATTCTCCCTCCAGCTATGGGTAAATAGTAGGACAGACTGGGTTCTTCAGCCTTGGTGAGGCAACTAGTCTAGGAGAAGGAAAACTCTGAATTAAAACCTGTTAAACTCCGCTTAAAAATTGACCTTGTGTCATATCCTACCCGAGCGGGGGAGGGGGTTGGTAAATATGGTTCTTTAGCCTTGTTAAGGTAACGTGTGAACAGAAATACAAACAGCTTCATCTATGATCTGAACTGGTGTTGCGGATTACAATAAACATTATGCTAAGTACAGCTCCAAATTCACACACAAACAAACAGTTTATATATATATATATATATATATATATATATATATATATATATATATATAAAAACTAACAGGTGATTACTTAAAATCACTGTGAGGGAAGTCATTTTAAGTTTTACAGTAAAAAGTATCGACACGATCATCAGACAGGATAATGTTTCAGGGACAAACTTAACTCTATGTCAAAATATGCTGGACCGGTAGGACAGTGGAAGAAGTAAGGTGTAGGCGGAGGAGAGAAAAGATTTATTTTTAAAAAGGAACAAATGTGTTTTAAGCAGAAAGAGATATGGAGCAAGGAAGAAGGAAGGAAAGGGGGAAAAAAGTTAGGAAATAAAAATTGTGAACATAATGTATATAATCGTATCTATCTAAATGCACCAACTCAGTAAAAATGTAAAAAGCTTTTTACAATGGGTGGATAAGCATAGAATTCAGTCAAACTATGGGTGAAGGGGTGTCTAAATGTGCTAATAGATATTTTGTCTACTGCTTACATTTTGCTAGCAGTTCACTGTATGTATTTAACAACTTGTGTATGTCCCTCAAAAATTTGCTGTTTTTTTCCCCCTCAAAGCATATATCACGTTTATTATTACTGGGTAAGCTTTAGCTCTTTTCACCATCTACTATTTGAGGATACATGTGGCCTTTTTCCTTAGCATATTATAAATATTTGACTCATGCAATGTTACATTTATGCTTTTAATATACTTACCATTGTAGGAGATGAAATGAGTGAACCGAGTTCAAATCCAAGATGAGGCTGTTTGCATTTTACTTCATCTTAATGACCTTATGAAAGGCATGAATCCATCTGTTCTTCTGTAATAACTACGGCTAAATAGTAAGACAGACTGGGTTCTTTAACCTTGGTAAGGCAACCAGAGAAAACTCAAAACAGTAGTACTCCTCTTAAAAATTGATCGTGATAGAAGGGTTGAAAAAAAATTGTGTGTGTGTGTGTGGATAAATATTGAAAAATAAAGTAATCCTAAGTGAAGAATTTAATATGAAAGAAAGTCGACATTATCTCGTTATGGTTTGATCCTATTTACCAACCCCTCCGCTCTGGCAGGATATGACACAAGGTCAATTTTTAAGCGGAGTTTAACTAGTTTTAATTCAGAGTTTTCCTTCTCCTAGACTAGTTGCCTCACCAAGGCTGAAGAACCTAGTCTGCCCTACTATTTACCCATAGCTGGAGGGAGAATAATTGGATTCATACCTTTCCCAAGGGTATTAGTGCTATGTGAAATGCAATCAGTTTCGTCCAGGATTTGAACTCGTGTCGCAGTGTCCATTTCCTACGACGATAACCATTACACCACGGGCACCTCTAAAAAGAGGTTCTCGTTATGGTTGGATGGTTTATTGAAACTGAAACGTTATGACGTCGACTTACTTTCATATTAAATTCTTCAATTTGGATTACTTTGTTTTTCAATAATTTTCTCCACATTGTCTGATTATTTTCCATTATTTAATTATATAGGGTGCAGAAGCAAAATTAGGAATATTCTAGTTGATGATGTAGTTGTTGTCAACCGTAGTTGAGGGCGACCCGAAGGCTCCCTTTTCAATAGCTACTACACCGAGGTGTAGGAGATGGCGCTACTCCTTCCCTTCGATTGTTCGACTTTACCCTTGATACGTACTTTATATTGCTGAGTGTTAAGCAAGGAGGTATCAAGTACCATTTTTAAAGGCTTTGGTGTGACTTGACCTGGGATTGAATCCTGGTCTCCCGGCGAACACTCTACCCGCTAGGCCAATGAGCTGGTTAAAAGTTGGCGACCTTAGTCGAGGTTGACCCGAAGGCTCCCTTTTCAATAGCTACTACATCGAGATGTAGGAGAGGGTGCTACTTCATTCCCTGGATTGCTCCATTTTACCTTTGATCCGTACCTTATAATACTGAGTGCTAAGCAAGGCGCCATCAAGTACCATTTTTTGAGTCTTTGGTATGATTCGACCTGGGATTGAACCCTGGTCTCCTGGACCATTGGCAAACACTCTAACCCAAGATTACTTTCGATTAAAAAAAAAAAACCAACAAAATAAAAAAGATAGACTCAAGATAGTAAATTTACTCAATATGGCCACAATTTTTTTTTTTTTTCCAATTATTCTATCAAAATGTCTTTGAAACAATTTGCATGCCTTCAAAATGAATTCTTCAGACATTTTATCCTATTCCTCCTTCATAGCAGTTTTAAGTGAACCAATATTTGGATGGAAAGTTGCAGTTTTGTTTTCTAAAGCACCTCAGTGTAATGAAGGGATGTTAAGGTCTGGGCTTAAATTTTGTTTAATTGCTGTCCTCGCCGTTTTCTCGTGGACTTTCAATCCATTGACATGCTTTCTTATTGACGTTGTGGGATTCTTCTTTAACGCTGTCGTGAGAGCAGATAAAAAGCTTTATTTTCATTTTTTGTTCAATCTCTCCCTTTAAAAAGCTTTTTTTCTGTAATTTTTTTTCTTCTTTGCTTTGTATACAGTAGACAAAGAAGTTTTGGCTTGGTTTCGCTGTTAAGCAAATCATAGACTCTTTGTTGTTTCTTTTTTTGCTCACTCATATTGGACTGAATTTTAATTTAAAAAAAAAACACGCTTGAATAAGAGCTAATCACGAAAATTTAAATTTATCGCATTTTTTTCAAAGATTAGACTTAGCAGAATAAAAAAAAAATTATTCCATATTTTGCTTCCACTCCTGGCGGCAACACCCCACAAGGCACCCACTATACGGCTACCTACCTCCCATCACGAAAACTATCCAAGTTAGACGTGCTCGTGGCACAACATCATGATGATATATATATACACACTATGAAATTGGTTTTTGTTGTAAAGGTTTATTGATTGTTTATGGTTTAGGTTGTTCAGGTTTATTAATGATTTGCTTAATTTCTGTATCAACAATGTAGTAGGAAACCCATTATTGATAAGGGTTTGTTTAATATTTTTAAGTTCGTTAAGGAAGATAGTAACCGAGCTCTGGAAATAAGTGTTTTTATGATTGTTCTTTTATAGCGGAAGGGGCATTCATTTTAGAAATTTAGGGTGCAAGGATTAATGTTAGTAGGTTTTTTTTTATAAGTGGAGGTGATAAATCAATCATTATTGTTTGTACACCTAGAAATGGAATTTTATTATTGATGTTGATTTCTTGTGTAAAATTGAGAACAGAATTATTTTGAAAAGTCAGTTGTATAGTGTTAATTTTATAAGTGCTCTTGGTAAGGAGTATGTCGTCGGCATACCTTGAGTAAATGTTAGGTTCATTGATGAAATTAAAAACCTTATTTTCACGGACTGACATACACTACAGAATGTCTGATGATCTACCAATAATACAAAACCTTTGTCTCCCTATGTTGTCATTCAGTTTACTCTATACTGATCTTTTTGTTGTAATGTTTTGTGAACTAAAATAGAAGTAAAGATTTACTTAATTAAAATCCCTTGTGTGTTTGACATCTTCAAGAACTTGTAGTGGAAGGGAAATTTCGTATTTTGGTTTGGCGCGCAATTTAATTCGACACTTAATTTCACCCTATCAGGATGACCTATCCTATTCAGCCCGGACCTTCTTTTCCGGGCAGCAAATTGGGTAAGCTGCCAAACCCAGTCTCTTTAGCTGGACTACGTCGCCCAGTGCAGACGTCTCCCTGGGGGCTCTTAAATAGCAGCAGCAGCAGCATGGACACATGAGGGAACCTATCTAATTTATGGGTTCCTTGCAAGAAATCCCAGTTGAATATAAATTAGATACATTCAACATGCCACGCACAAGCACAACTTTATGTCACCCCAAAATTGGCTATGTCAACGCGATGCTTTTATTCCGCTCTCGACACCTAGCTATCAATCCACCTCTGGGCCACTTTAATGGAGACCAACGCACGCCTCTCCACCAGACAACAATCCCTCGCACGTCCGACGACACACGCTGCCCTCTCAACTTCTCATAACTCAATTTCGTCTCAATACTCACAACCTTTCCACGAGTCTTGCAGCACCAAAAGCAAACCCAATATTCCATGCTGCAAATAAAATCTATTCCTAAACACATTTCGACTATCGCCATCTTACTTCATCATCCTTTCCTTTATTTACTCTTAAAACTTAGCGAGGGAATTACAAACTTGGCGAGGAAACAACACAACGTAAACACACATACGTTACAACATTCTCCTCGCTAAAAACAAAACTTTCCTCTCGCTAACCCTAACAAACAACAATAATTCCTCCTACAAACTGTTTCACATGCCAAAGCAACCAGTCCAGAAGGAGGAAAACTCTGAATTCAGACCAGCTGTACTCTGCTTAAAAACTTGACCTTGTGTTGAATCCTGTCATGGTGGATAGGTTGGGTAAATACATAGATTAATACTTTTTATTGTTAAGGCTCATATATAAGGATAGACAGGGAAAATGGTGCTTGGTGACTGTCGGTTTCTTGCCTTTGTAATTATCAAACCCAGTCACCAACCACTGTTGGATGTGTATCTACGCAATCCTGACTTTGATATGTATATTCTATCTCTGGTATTGAGCACTATTTATTTATAGATATAGAAACCCTGGTCGAGTCTTACCAAAGACTCAAAAAATGGTATTTGATGCTGCCTTGCTTAACATTCAGCATTATAAGGTATGGATCAAGGATAAAGTTGAGCTATCCAGGGAATGTAGTAGCGCTTTTACCCACACATTGGTGTAGTAGTTATTGAAAAGGGAGCCTTCGGGTCACCCTGGACTAAGGTCGCCAATTTTTCTATATATATAATCATATCATGCAGCTAGCACGGATTTCTCTGACCCTCTCTCGCCACTCGTTCCTATCTTCCATCGTTTCCGGCAGGTCTTCCAGGCTACCTCCTGTATCAGTACTGAGCTGTTGTAGCTAGATTCTAGCTGGTCATCCAACACTTGCTCGCCCGTGTGAAGGGCTCCACAGGAGTTTGTCCTTACTTCTCCAGCAGTGTCCCGTATGTCTTGTTCGTCTAATTTGAATAGTTTTCGAGATGGGTGGTGGGTGGCCGTACAGCTACTGCTTTGTGGGAATTTGATTCCAGGACTTGTTCATATGACCGATATCTATCGTTAGCTCTCCATGCCTTTGCTAGTCGCGTGTTGATATCATTTTCGGTAGAGGAGATACTGCTTCAAAGGTAGGTGAACTTGTCCAGCAGTTTCAGAGAACCACCATTTAGAGTGGAGATGTCGTCTCTTTGATATATATATATATATATATATATGATGGACAGTTTAACCTAAAAACAAACTTTTTTCAGTTTCATCTTCACACCGTGAAACCATATCGAAATTTTTTACGAAACTGAAATCTGGGTTGTCCTCGTGGTGTAATGTTTAAAGCGATGGACTGCGGAATCGTAGTAAGCGAATTCGTACTCCAGTCGCGCTATTACGTTCACTTTCGGGCAAATACCCTTGGGAAAGGTATGACCCCCCTTATCCTCCCAGCTATGGGTTAGATAGTACCACTACTGTTCTTCTAGGAGAATGGCTTTGGCATTAAATAACCTAAAAAGAGTTGATATGCCATTAAACTAAAGAAACCAAACCAAACCGAAACTGAAATCATTCAGTTTAGTGCTATCACTACTGAGTGACCATATCCAAAGAAACATTGTTGAAAAAGACTTTTAGATTTTTATAAAATTAAATTTTAACAACATTTTATACCATTGTAATAGGAAAAGATTGAACAAAAATATGATAAAAACATTTAATTGACAAATTTTTGGAAATAAATGTGAAATTTATTTGTTTACAAAAGAAATGAAAACGGAAAAAACAAAAACGGATATAACACTTGGAAATCTTTTATATCATAGAATGTTTTCAAATAAAGAAAAAAAAAAAGCGAAATACAACATAATGTCTGAAATTTATTTGTTTCAATTTTCAAAAAAAAACCTTTTTGTGGTAAAATGGAGTTAACAACGAAATAGCGAGTAAAAATAAAAATAAGAATAGTTGCCAATTTTGCCTTAATGTTAGATTTTATTTTATTTAGAAAGATTATTTTATTCTTCTTTCCAGCCAGTTAAATATTTTTAAGATTAGACCAGAAATACACGAGAAATTGTGAGTTGAACGGACTAAGTTGCAAATTTGTCAATCTCCAACGAAATCAAATATCAACTGGAAATGCTATCATTACACAAAAAAATGATTGGCAGAAAGCAAAAATACTAAATTAAAAGTAAAAAAAAAACACACCGAAAACCCCGGTATCAAGGGAAAAAAATGAAACCAATACCAAAACATAAATTGCCAAACCACCCAAATCTAATATATATACACCAGCCCGAAAGTGTGACATGCAGAATAGGGATGTTACAATCAAGTGTATTAAAATAATGATTAAGCCGGTTGTATTTCAACTTGTATAAAAATTTAAAGTTTAATTTTCTAAAATCTTATTTCTTTGTATTTTTTAAAAACGAGTTTTTATTCTTAATTAATCCATTTTTTTACCAAATGACAAATTATAACAGCTGTTGTTATATTATAGCCGAGGGATTCCGGTTCATGCCTTTGAGTTTAGTTAGGCTGAGAACCTTTCGGCTCAGCACATGGGTTAGTTAGGTGCAACATTGAGGCAGGCGTTAACGCGGGCGCGCGCAGGCGGATGGAGGTGTCACTCAGATGTCATAATAGTCCGAGACGAAACGGGGTGACTGGGTGCGGGTGACGTCACGCACCGGAAGTGCGCAGAGGTTTGTGGAGATTTGAAGAAAGTTAGAGTTGAGATTAGACACTGGACGGAGAAGGATCGACTTTTGGAGCTCGCAGACGCGAGGCGAACTTGCGCCCTATGGGGGCCGCTCGAGACGGGGGCCAAATGAATAAGACAGCATAGAAGATTGTGTCTCTCCTCCTTATGTCGAAACCTTTAACTCAAAGTTAATAAAAAGGTTTCGTACCTGAACAAGAAGTCGTTACGTGTTTTCAAATTCCGAGATTCCTATGTTCTTTCTATGTTCTATCGTTATGAACATTATATGTGCATTTCGCACATAGCGTTAATTGTGAATATGGTACACTGTTATACATCAATTAATTTTAGAAGAACGAAAATTGGATCATGTTTTTTTTTTTTGACAACAATCCATGCAGTAAAAACAAAATTTCAAAATTCATTTCCAAAAACTTCAAAAATTTCATTTATTAAACAATATCCGAATCGCCAAAAAAAAAAAAAAATCCATAAATGTAACTTTTATAATATAAACATTACAATGAAATCACTTTTGGCCTATCCCATGTGTATCCTTCTAAAATAAAGTTTGTTTTTAACTAACCTCTTCACCATTGGTAGGATACAACGCAAGGTCAATTTTTACATCTATGCTTGCTAGATAAGTGAGGCTTGTTAATCACAATTCGTTGTGATAAAAAAAGATAAATAAAATTTGATTTATACTCACGAAATTATTAATCTATGAAATCAATTTTAGAAGAAAAGGGATTGCCCTTTGTCCTTAGGTTTGAATTTCAACCTTACATAATTACTCTATAGGTTGACACCAATTTGTTTCTAGTAAATTCTTTTTGTTTCTTTTGTTTAATGGCATATGTTAAAGACATTTTTGTAGAACAGTAGTGGTCCTATTTAATCCATAGCTGGGTGGGGGATAAGTAGTTTCATGCCTTTCCCAAGGGTGTTAGTCCGAAAGTTAATGTAAATAGTATAAGTTCAAACTGTGATGTTTTGCTCAGTCGGCTGGGGCTGTAGAATACACTGCCTGCTTCTCTGCAAAGGGGTAAGACTCTCACAACGAGTGTCCTAGTTATGGCACTAAACAATTTGATGGTGAGGTTCCAGTAATGCTGGAGCTTTGGGGAATGCGGAGTACTCCTTCATTGCCATCACTCCCAGGTCCACTCTGGCTCGAAGTGGTAGTACCTTATAGGGTCCTATCTATGGGTCAAATAGAACTAAACTGCATACTTAGGCTAAACTGAATTGCTTGAAATCAAACTGTTTTGACATTTAAGTATGTGTAGAAAAAACTATACTCATACTAAACTGAATTATTTGAATTAGAACTGTTTGACTAAACTGAATTGCTTGAAATAGAAATGTTTTAGACAATTAAACTGTGTACTCATGCTAAACTGAATTGTTTGAACTATAACTGATTATTTTCATAAAAAACCCAAATAACCAACCGACATCAGTATGATGTTGTAGTCCAGCATATTCATCATTATGCCATAAGGACTTCTCCCTTGAAAATTTGGGTCGTCAAGATTTGTCCTTCACAGGGGTATATACAATAATCGATGATTATATAAAAGATGTGTGATGTAAAATTGGTATTTTTTAAAAATTCTTTTATTGTTTCACCATCATCTGCGGATTGCTATGAATATTATGAAACTCTAATTATGATTTGGTTGTGAATTTGTTAAAATTTAAAAACTTCAGATTTTACTTGTTTACTAGTTCTTTAATCGGCCTATTAGCCTAATGGTTAGAGTGTTCACCAATGGTCTTGGAGACTGGGGCTCAATCCCTGGTCAAGTTATAACAAAAACTCAAAAAAATAGTACTTGATGCATCCTTGCTTAATACTCAACATTATAAGAATGGATCAAGGGTCAGTGGAGCAATCCAGAGTAAGGAGTAGTGTTCTCCCCTCATCTCAGCTATTGAAAAGGGAGCCTTTGGGTCACTCTTGACTATGCTCAGCTTAATAGTTTTATCTCTGGATATAAAATAGTTTGTTCGTTTTTTGTTTTTTTTTTTTGTTTTTTTTTACTGAAAACACATACAGCTAAGCAAATATATATATATATATATATATATAAGTTAAAAAGGAATGGAGATATTTTAATTCATTATTTATTAAAATCATGTCTCCATTCCTTTTTAATATTCCATTGTTGTACTACAAGCCTGCCTCTCTCTCTCTCTCTCTCTCTCTCTCTCTCTATATATATATATATATATATATATATATATATATATATATATATATATATATATACACACATCCTTCATAAGATGATGACTCTGGGGTCAGGTGTGGTTTTGAGACCAAAGAATCATTACCACTAACCCAGAGTATCCCAGCAGTATCTTACAATGCCACCAGGCTTTGTTGGTTCGTAGTGGAAGTCCTTTAGTGTAATGGCTAAAATTCTGAACTGTGACATCAAAGTAAATGATTTCAAATTCCAGTTGCACTATCACATTCACTTTAGGACTGATGCCCCTTGGGAAAAGTATGAACCCCTTCTCCTCCCAGCTATGGGTTAAATGGTACCACTTCTATTTTTCTGCAACGAAGAGTTTGGCATTAAATAACTCATGAAGTTTGATTTGCCATTAAAGAAAGTATCCGAATTCGTTATTGGTTTGCTATCACCAACTACATCCATCTTTAGAGGTTTTGATCACGAATAGTTACTTGAAGCTATTATTGTTTACAAATTATTATTATTAGTTACTTGAAATCATAATTGCTAACAAAAAAAATAGCAAAACAACTTTGACCTTCAATAACCCAACAAGGGTTGACACACCCTAAATTCAACCAACTATATTAATATTACTTTGGATATATACCTGTTATTAGGAAAACATTTCGACACATGTTAAAACTTTCTAATAATTAAATTAGTAAAATATCCATTTCATAAATGCTGTCACGTTTGACTGTATTCAATACACAAGTGACTTTATAATATTCCCTCTGAAGCATTTTATTAATGTTATAATCTTCTGAATTAATCTGATAATCTTTTGGATTAATTTCATAATCTTTTATATTAATTACAGGTTATGCTTGATATTCTGTTTTACAAGTCATTCCATTTGTTTTTCTGATCTTAAGATCTGAAGTGCTTGATTTATTTTCCATAAGAATTTTATTAGTTACATCTGTATAAGTATTTTATAATTAGAGTACATGTGCTGTCAAAAATGCAGGCATATATGAAAGTGACTTTTTTTTTTTTTTTTTTTTTTTTTTTTTTTGTGAAATCGTCTATTATTAGGTTTTAACATAAAAAAATGTATAGTTATTTTTCTATTTTAGTTGTGATCCCATATGATATGATTAGGATTGTGCTGGAAATAACAATAAACTGTATAAGGTGGTGAGGCACCTGTTCTGGAGCTCTAGTGCGTGTAGGGTCACCAATTGATTGGAGCAATAGTACCTGTTAGAATATCGTCTATGGGTCAAATAGATCTGTTTGAGATTGTTGTATATTGACCTCTGACACGGCCAAACATGCCATTCCAAAGATGGCGGAAGTTGCATATTCTGTTGGCCAGTTATGGGAAGAGATTGCATAGGTGAGCTTGGCTGACAATATGGGACAGGGTTAAAATCCCATGGTACAGTCACAAACTGATGCACTGGAAGAGGGTGACCTGTGAACTGCATGACAGTTATTTCTGCTCAATGATGATCAAAACATGCCATTCCAAAGACGGCGGGAGTTGCATATTCCGTTGGCCAGTTATGGGAAGAGATTGAGTGGGTGTAAAACAATAATATAACATGGTGCACAGGAAGTTCAAGTCAGTTGGGGATCAGATGAGTTGGAGAAGAGATGTGGTAGAGAAAACCAGCACCCAGCAGAGTGAGCCCCCCCCGGTTGAGCAGCCCAGGAGAACGGGAAAGAAACGCGGTTATGGCCAATAGAATGGGGGTCAATATGTTGCAGTTCTGTTCAGTCTCCAACTCCCTCTCACACACAACACTTTCAATAAAGTGAGAGGTGTATTTTTTTAAAGAACTGTGTCGCTCCTCTTTATTGTATCGCCATTATGATTTTGCATTCATCTGCATATGAGTATGCAACAAGATGCTCTTTAAAATGATTTTCAATTTAATATGTTGGCTCTTAAAACATAGCAGCTAAGTATGGAATGTTTACCCTACTTAAAATGATTGTGAAGATACAGTATTGTACCATATATGTTTGGAAACCAGAATTGATAAACTGACTTCAGCATAAAATAATCCAACATTGATTAAGATAATAATTTTTATAGCATCAAATATACAAGAATATACAATTTATTATAGTATAGTATTTTTGTTTTGGTTTCTTTGTTTAATAGCATATCCCTTCATGGGTTATTTAATACCAAACATGGATGGCACTCATGGTATAATGATTATCATTGTCAGAAATTGACACGGCAACCCAAGCTCAAATCCTGGTCTTAATTGTTTGTATTTCTCACGGCATACCTTGAGAAAGGTATGCATCCAACTATTCTTTCTGAAGCTGTGGGTAATTATTTGGGAAGATTTGGTTCTTTAACCTTGGTATGATAACTGATCTGGAAGGAAAACTCTGAATTCAAATCTATTAAACTCCACTTAAGAAATTGACCTTGTGCCATATCCTCTCATCCGGAACGGTTGGTAAATATATATTTGTCAAAGCTATCCTTGTATAATAACAGTAGTAATATTGTTTATTCCTTAGATTGAAGACATTCATATCTTTCCCGAGGTTATTACTTCAAAAGTGAATGTAATAGTGAAATAGGGGGTCAAACTGGCTTACTACGAAGTTGTAATTCAACATGTTAACCACTGTGCCATGAGGATACCCTCTATTATATATAATGATTTTGAATGAGTCTTTACTCAGGCTGAACATAGATTTAAAAAGATTTTCTCACCCAGATTCTCAATATATTGGGTACCTATGAAATGCTAATTAGAATCTGTAGAAGTCACTGCTCTAATGTGCAGAATAAAAAAACAAGAATAATGATACTTAACGGCTCAGCAGCCCCAGATAGCATCCAGCTGGCAGACAAAAAATAAAACAGGCGGTAACTCAATACCGAGCCAATAACATGACTGAAGCAAGGTTGTGTGTGTATGTGTATATATATATATATATATATATATATATATATATACACACACACACACACACACTAATATACCCATTCACTGGACCAGCAACCAATCACCGTCCAGAAAATGGACTTAACCACTTGTGAATAATGGAATGCCCTAATGTCCATATAATCTCACTTCAACTCATAACTCATCGCTTTTACACAATTGATTGCTGACTCAGAGCTACCGAGCTTTATGAAAGAATACCAACAAAATCTTTCACGCCTTCCTAGAGAGAAACACTATTATCATCATGGACTTGGTGAGGCAACTAGTCTAGGAGAAGGAAAACTCTGAATTCAAACCTGTTAAACTCCGCTTAAAAATTGACCTTGTGTCATATCCTGCCCAAGCGGAGGGGTTGGTAAATATGATTATCATCATGGACTATTGCTAATTAGAATCCTTCACTTTTTTCTAGGAAAAAAACCTCCATTATCATAATGGACTATTACAAACAGAAATATAAGGGCTTCACAGGTCATCTAGTCTGTTTTTAAATCATCAATATTTTATGTTGAAATATTAAAACTGCAACAGGTTTTTATCTCTTTTTGCTTTGATAGAAAAGAACCAATTCTGCTTCATAATTTTTCCATTTTGATTCAATGAACATGGTGACACGAGTTCAAATCCTAGACAAGACTGTTTGCATTTCACATAGTGCTAATACCCTTAGGAAAGGTATGAATCCAACTACTCCAGCTCCTACTATGAGTAAAATAGTAGGGCAGACTGGGCTCTTTAACCTTGCTATTACAAATGATCTAAGAAAAGGAAAACTCTGAATTCAGACTTGATAAACTCCACTTAAAATTGCTCGTACAGAAGTGTTGGTAAATGTATACAATGGACTCTTATGAAGCTTGACGTAAAAGTTGAAATTGTTCTTCATTTTTGTTTTTATCAATAAATACCTTTCTAATGTCTGTGAATCTATTTACAATTTATTTGTTTACTCCTTTACAATAATCACTACTCTCTCTTGAATTTTCTTTAATTTTTTTAATTTTTTAAGAATGCAAATTGTCTCCAGTATAAAGTAATTGTAGTACCATTATTGTACTACAGTTATTGTAGTACTATTATTGTACTACAGTTATTGTAGTACCATTATTGTACTACAGTTATTGTAGTACTATTATTGTATTACAGTTATTGTAGTACTGTTATTGTATTACAGTTATTGTAGTACTATTATTGTACTACAGTTATTGTAGTACTATTATTACTGGTTGGAAGTTGATACAGGTTGCTGGTAATCTATCCAAGAAAGCACATTAAAATATAAAATGTACAGAAAAAAATTGATTTAAAAAAAAAAATAGCAATTACATTAATTAAAACTTGAATATCTCCAATTCATCACAGAAACATAATCCTTGAGTCATTAAAGATAAAGTCTCTCTTTTGACAAAAAGAATCTTGTGGAAAATAGGTGAAACCATTATTTAAGCAAGTGAAAAGATTAGCTATCTCTCTCTCTCTCTCTCTCTGCGTGACGAGCCACACTGAAGAGTTTTGATACAATGAAACAGTCTTTCGGTGGATGACAATGTATACGTTCCCCTCTTGGGGGTTGAGCACTCTGGCGAAAGAATTAACAGCTGCCACTTGTGTAATGCAAAGCTCTTCTAACGAATTGTGCACTCTGGTATTTGATAGCACAAAATGTAAACAAACAACAGCTAATACAAATGTGTTATAATTCCTGAGCCGACATATGTCGCCGAAATTGCTGAGTGGTTAGATACCAAGCCTAATGTAAAGTTAGGCAGGTTTCAATCCCAGCTTGAAGTATTCTGTGTATCTAGCCACACTCAAGAGTCAGGATACAACAAAACAACCTGTCTGTGGATGACTATATATATATATATATATATATATATATATATATATATATATATAGAGAGAGAGAGAGTGAGAGTAAACAGATGAAAATAACCAAATGTTAAAAAAGTGTTTGATATATCGAAAGTGTTCCAATGCTAGCCAGCAGAGCAGTATAAAAATTAAAAGGAATTGGGATCCCATCTTCTTACTTTTATCTCATTACTTATAATTTCATATATCTTCTACAAATTAGAAGACATAACTGTCAGATGAAATTTTATTTGGCCGAATCATGTTCCACCTGAGATGTAGCTGGTGGCGTCACAAAATGTACTTACAAAACCAACCCAAAAGAAATGATTCCTTCAATTAAAGTTTTATTTCCCGCCGTTAAGCACAGAAAATTATGACTGGGTTCAAAGACATCTTTGGAAAAATTTCTTCATTTTGAGTTTTTATTGGGGAAAGGTTTCCTTCTGTAACTTAACAAAAAAAAAAAAAAAAAAACAGTTTTGATCCACTTTTCCACTTAAATATTCATATGAATTAGAATTTTCTTTGATTACTAAGCTAACATTAAATGCAAAAAAATAAAAAACTAAGAAAGAAAAAGACTTTGGTGCATTGAAGGAGGAGAAAAAATTTGTTTGGTGTACATCCTAATATGGAAATGATGCCAAGAAATCTGAAGGCAGTGTTTCTAATTGATAAATGAAAATAATTAATAATGTTCAGCATTTGAAATTATTTGTATAAGTAATAAATGGCTTGGAATATATTTTTAAATTTATATACAGAATTGCACATAAGTACACTCCGAATAATTTCTTTTATAAAAAGTTTTTTTTCTTAACTAAAGACAACAACAGGATTTTATGATTTTTTTGAAGCCTAATGAGTAGAGTGTTGTTCTCCAATAGTCTGGGAAATGCAGAGCAATATCACAGTATTTCAACAATAAAATTAAAACCAGGTAAAAATCTGTAATTTTGAGTTTCATTTACCTGATCTTCAGGAGAATTTTTTTGATTGATACATGAGCTTGTATCAACACATCTGAAGTCTGTTCAAAGAACAGACTTTAGACATATTGATGTAAACCCCTCTAAAGATTTTGTACAGGAAACTCAATCATGGGTTTACCATTTTATTTTATAGTTGAAATATTGTGTGTGTGTGTGTGTGTGTCCGTATGTATGTTCGTGTATACATATATATATATATATATATATATATATATATATATATATATAGTGACATAAAAGTCACTTACCATTTTAAAAAATAACTGTTTTATTCATTATCTATTACACAATTACTTGAAAGTAATTTCTGTGAGTTAAAATAGATATAATGGAAAAAAATTCTTTTATTGAAACATTGTTTCATTTTTAAAATGATGACTTTTGCACCACTCTGTACACACACTCACACACATGTATACAAACACACACACACACACACACACACACATATATATATATATATATATATATATATATATATATATACAGTTTCAGTATTGTAGAGTTTGGTAATCAATAATACCTAATATTATCTGTTTTGACTTGATAATGTTCAACTATAAGCAAATTCATGATATATTTTGTTTTAGAAGAAAATTGCCTTTTTTTTTTAATTGAAAAATTTGTTGGGGGTGAACTTATTTATGGGCAGTACTGTACTAAGTGGGTCCTGAACAAGAGAAGGTTGGGGATTGTTTGAGTTTTTGTTGCATTGATGCTTTAACTGTCTATCTTTTTCTTTCTTCACCCTTTTTTTTTTTTTTTTTTTTTTTTTTCAAATAGATAAATGTTGACATTTTGGTATTCTTGTGAAAGTTTTTCTCCAAAATGAAAATGGAGGTCAGGGAGTAAGGAGCATATTGTTTTATGTAGAACATTTACTGACAGAAACCAGGTGCTAGCAAAAGAATTAATGGTTTATGTTTTTACCATTTCCCAGAACCAAAGAAAAATTTTTCTTTTTAAAAGCAACATATTTGCTCTTCCAACTGCATTTTAGGCTATGTCGTGTTATAAAAAATAAAAACATAAAAGAAAATACCCATCAAAATTGATAACTACTGGTAACTCTTCATCTAAAGAATGAAATATGTTATTAACTATGCTAGTATATGAAATAAAATAACAGCACAGCCTTGTCAGTTAGGGCTGTGGAATACATGGGGGATAAGAGGTTTTATGCCTTTCCCAAGGGTATTAGTCCGAAAGTTGATGTAAATAGTATAAGTTCAAACTCACTGTGATGTTTTGCCCAGTTGGCTGGGGCTGTAGAATACACTGCCTGCATCTCTGCAGAGAGGTAAGACTTCCACCCCAATGAGCTCCCTGTATATGACACTATGCAATCAGATGATGAGGCTCCAGTAATACTGGAGCTTTGGGGAATACAGAGTACTCCTTCATTGCCATGGCTCCATGGTGCACTCTGGTCTGGAGTGGTAGTACCTGATAGGGTCCTATCTATGGCTCAAATAGAACTGTTTGACATTTAAACTGAGTGCAAACAAATGACTTCTACTAAATTGTTAGAAATAGAACTGGTTGATCATTTAACTGCGTATAAACAAATGATTGATGTTTAATTGTATTATTAGTGATAAATAACAATACTTAGAACTATTTAACTTTGATGACTTATGTTTACAAATCATATATTTAATATATATGAATAAACTTGATTTGGCATCAAATAACCAACAATGGTTAATATGCCATAAAACCAAATCAAATAATAACAGCAAACATGATATAGGCAAATTGGAACTAAAGTAAGGGTTTAGTGATAGGTGTCAAGCTTTTGCAATACAAATAGTTCTTGTATCTTAGTTGGTAAAGCAGCTCATAGAGAGTTAGCTTGTATACTATATTCTCAATAACTAAGGAGTAGATTCTTTATGTCCTGTATAGAGTGATTGGCAGAACATATCGACCAGTTTTATCAGTCCTTCTACAGTCCAGGTTTGGTTTGACGCAACTTTTGGCCTTTTCCCATTGCTAATGTCACTGTTAAATCACCGAACACTATGAATGAGATTAAGCAGAATGCAATGAGGCAACTGATGGTAGTCCCTAAAGAGAACTGTTTTGATAAGAGGAATGGACACTGGGATGAGTGTATGATGATGTCTTAAGGAGAATACTTTGAAAGGGGCTAAGGTGCCATTGCTCTAAGTAATATTGAATAGTTGGTTACTTTCAAGACAGAATACTTTGAAAGGGGCTAAGGTGCCATTGCTCTAAGTAATATTGAATAGTTGGTTACTTTCAAGACAGAATTCTGTGTTTATGTATAAATGAATGAATACATTTTTAAAAATTTAAAAAAGAAAATTTTTACAATTTAGAATTAGCTGTGTTAAATAAACATTCATATACATAAAGAATTCAACTGAAAAAGTGTCTAATAAGTTGGAGAAGTACTGTGCATTTATTTAAAAAAACCGGCACATTGGCCTAGTGGGTAGAGTGTTTGCCAATGGTCCGGGAGACCTGCGTTCAATCCCAGGTTGTGCCAAACCAAAGACTTCAAAAATGGTACTTTATACCTCGTTGCTTAACACTCAGCAATATAAGGTACGTATCAATGGTAAAGTGGAACGATCCAGGGAAAGGAGTAGCGCCATCCCCTATACCTCGGTGTAGTAGCTATTGAAAAGGGAGCCCTCTGGTCGCCCTCAACTACAGTTGCCAGCTTTACTTTTACTTTCTTACTTCATTTACAAAGTTAAACTTAGTTTGTGTTGTGACTGAGTTTATCAATAAACAACATTGAATCCCGAAAAGTCTAACAAATTAGTTTATTCTCTTTTGGTAAAAGGGAATATAATAAATAGAATCAAATGTGCAGTTCTTTAACAACAGTAATAAATACTCTCAAGTTAGCTTTTTATAAATATAAAAGGTGTTTATATAATATTGATATCTATTGTGACCAAGTTTACCAATAAACAACATTGAATCCAGAAAAGATTTACAAATAGGTTTATTACTTTTTGGTAGAAGGGAATATAATAAATAGAACCAAATGTGCAGTTCTTTAACAACAGTAATAAATACTCTATAAGCAAGATCAGCTGCTTCGACTAACCTCATCTAGTCTGTATCTTTCATGTCTTTCATTGGACGAGTCCAACTTTCTTGTACGGGAATATCCTCTCTTACAACAGTTTGTCACTGGGCTAAAAGTATAGGGCATTTTGTTTGTGAGTTTGATTTTCACAAACGATGGTTTAGTAGCCTAGCTCGATAACCACACCATGTGAGGCCTACAGTTATTTACTAGGTTTAGCTTAGAAGTGACACAAGGTCAGACTAGGAAGCATCCACTGAGAATTGAACTTATTGGAAATGTTTTACTAGACTAGCTTGATAGCCATTATATCATCTGAGATACGCAAAATCATGGAGAAGAGACCAAGTGGACCTATTTATAGCTTTCTTAAGCCAAACCTTCATCATCATCATCATCATCATATCGTGCTGGCAGCACGGATATCCCTGACCCTCTCTCGCCACTCCTCCCTATCGTTCATCGCCCTAGGTAGGTCTTCAGGACAACAACCTGTATCCTCACATAGCTGCTGAATGTACGTTCGTGCTGGTCGTCCTGCTTTTGCGCGGCCGTGTGTGGGGATCCATAAGAGTACATCTCTTATGAGTTCATCTCTGCTTCTCCAGCAATGTCCTGCATGTCTGGTTCGCCTAACTTGAATAGATTTCGTGATAGGGGGCAGGTGGCCGTACAGTTGGTGTCTTGTGGGGTGTTGCTGCCAGGACTTGTTGAGGATTGCACGCAGCATTCTTGTGTAATTGCCATCTAGTTTCTTCTCCAGCCGTTTTGTTAGCGTCCATGTAGTGCATCCATATAGCAGTATCGATGTGACCGCTGCCTGGAAGAAACTGCGTTTCATTTTATCGGTTAGGTCTGATTTCCATATAGTCGATAGCCTATTGATAGCTGTCCATGCTTTCGTTAACCTCGTTTCGATGTCCTTTTCGGTTGATTCGACGCTGCTTCCTAGGTACGTGAATTTGTCTACCAGTTTAAGAGGGGTTCCTTCTAGAGTGGAGATGTCCCCCGTTTGGTTATAGCACATATATTCCGTTTTGTGTGCATTAACATGGAGGCCTATGCTTGCTGCTGCTCGTTCCAGGCTATGCAGAAGTGTTTCGGCTTGGTCAGGTGTATTTGCCAGTATCGCTATGTCATCGGCGTAGTCGGCGTCGGTAATTGTTGTTGCGGGATATCTTCTGCTTCTTTTCTTCGTCAGTTCGAAGCCATTCTCTTTGATTTTGTCAATCGATGTTCTAAGTACGTAGTCTAGACAAATGATAAAGAGATACGGAGCCAGCGTGTCCCCTTGTAGTACTCCTGCTACAATGTCGAAGTATTCTGTGTCTCCATCTGGTGATCGTACTTTTACTTTAGTGTTTCTATAGAGAATCGTTATTGCCGCTACGGTTTCTTTAGGTATGCCGTACGCTAGTAGGATTTGTTCCATCTTTCCTCTGTGAATGGAGTCGAAAGCCTTGGTAAAGTCGACAAATATTAATGTCGCTTGTAGGTTCTTTGCCCGTACACCCTCAAGGATTCTGCGGATGGTTAGTATTTGTGAGGTCGTAGATCTATTTCTTCGGAAGCCATTTTGGTTTTTTCTAAGTATGTTGTCGATTTTGGGTTCTATGCGGTTTCGTAGTAGGGCATTGTAGATTTTGGCAGCTATGGATGTAAGTGTTATGCCTCGGTAGTTTTTGGCTAATCCGAGGTCTCCCTTTTTAGGGAAGGGGAGTATGCATCCCTTCGTCCATCTATCTATCGGATTTTGATTGTATACTGCGTTGCAGTGTCGGAGCAGTATGTCGTCGAATTGTCTGGTCTTCCATACTTCCGGGGGAATTTCGTCCAGTCCTGCAGCTTTCCTATTTTTAATTTTTCTGAGAACCGAGTCGAGTTCTCCTTGTGTGAACGGTCCAAGTTTAATGTCTAATTGTTTGCTAATTATTCTGGTGATTGGTTCATGCGTTATTTTTGGTGGGTTTCCAAGTAAGTTTTCGAAGTGCTGTTTCCACAGTTTTATTCTTTCTTGTTGGTTTGCTGCTTTAAGTTTTGCTTTGGTTGTGTTCTTTCTTCTGCTCACTTCGTTTATTGTTTGCCAGGCAATTCTAGATTGTCTATCTTCTACCGAGTCTCTGATCTTATCTATCTGATTTTGAATGTATTCTGTCTGTTCCTTTATATATATGCCTGCTAATTGATATTGTGCCGTTTTTAGTTTTAAGGCATTTGTGTTTGTTGGGTTTTTTCGATAGTTTTTGGAGGCTGTTTTCACTAGTGCACGTTTTTCTCTCACCGCTAAGGTTTCCCATGGGACTCTATATTTAGTTTTAATTTTTGTTGGAATGTATTTTGCTGCTGCCTCAAGGTGTGCATTGACAAAATTTTCGTATTCGTCGTTTGGTGTACTTTTTTCCGTCTTTTCTTGTAGTGTTTCGAATCTGTTTCTTAATTCTAATACGTATTTATCTCTGACATCTTTGTTGTTTAATAGGGCCCAGTCATAGTGTTTGGTGGTCGCTGTTCGTTTGTCGTTTTTTCGTAGGCTTAACCGTATTTTCGCTGTGACTATTCGGTGATCGGTGGACACACCCTCAAAAGAGGAGTATGCCTCGCAATTCAATGCACTATTCTTCCATCAAAAAAAAAAAAAAAAAGCCAAACCTTAATAAAATTGAATAAATGCCCTACTTATCTTTTAACATTGAGAAATGTGCATTGTTGTAGCCACTTGATTGTGTCCAGTTGGGGATAAAAAAAATATGATTGGATCAATAAATCTATGCAGAAAAATAAGTTCTTTATTGTTTTTCCAGTGCAACTATAAACAATTGATTTTTCTCTTTTTTTTTTTTTTTTTTTTTTTTTTTTTGTATCAAAATATTTTATGTGTAATAGTATCTGTTGTTCTTTATATTTTTAACAGCTCAATAATGACATGAGATATGGAGAAGGAAAAAGAAATTATAAATTTATTTTCTTAACTGTACCTTACAAACTTTCAGTCCAGGTAAATTTTATTATGATAATAAGCAATTTTAACTCTTTGACAGTTAAGCTAACAATTTATATATGCAACTGCAGTCAAGTGTTGGACAGATTGACGTGCATAGCAATTCATAGTCTCTGCTCATTTTTGCTTGCGGTGGGGGAGTGAATATTTATGCTTATGCATACAGAAAATATTTTTTTGTTGATCTGATTATGTATTTGTTATGTTAAGTTACCTGGTATTGCCTTGATCAAAGTGTTTTTGCAATCAGTATTAGCTTCTGTTTGATATTTTTTTTGTCATATCAAATAAATAAATTATAGTATCCTGAATATGTTTTCGTTCACTGAAAATTAAATCTACAAGTAATGTTACTGAATAACATTTAATGATTACATATGATTATCAGTACGTGTGCAGATTTTTAAAATAAAGGGCTTATCAACTGAAGACAGAGTTCCTATGTCAAAATCAACATTATCCTTTTGTGTGTCGTAATTTTATTTTATTGAGTTAACCTAATTAATTTTATATTCATTCTTTTTTTTATTTTTATTTAAAATCTCTTTTTAATTATAAATCAGAATTGGGATATGTCTATGAAACTAGGGAAATATATAGATATAAGATTTTGTGTTCATTTTATATATATATATATATATGATTGTGTAAATTACAAATTAAATGTTTTTGGTGGGTTGTTTATTTTGTAAATGACTTATATTATATATTTAATTTATATATATATTTTTGGAGGGAGGAGGAATTACTGTGATTGGCCTAATGAGTAGAGTGTTTGCCAATGGTCCAGGAGACTGGGTTTCAATCCCAGGTCGAGTCATACCAAAGACTCAAAAAATGGTACTTGATGCCACCTTGCTTAACACTCAACATTATAAGGTAAGGATCAAGGGTAAAGTGGAGCAATCCAGGGAATGGAGTAGCGCCCTCAGTGTGGTAGCTATGGAAAAGGGAGCCATTGGGTCACCCTGGACTAAGGTCGGCAACTTTATTAAGCTAAAATTATTTTATTTAAATGATTAAAATTAAATGTACTAAAATAAGATATGTCTGAATAATACATTTTTTTTTATACATTGCATTGGATTGTAAGGCATACATACTTTTGTAGTTGTAAATTTTCCTCAGTTAAATTGGAAGTGTGATGAAATCGGATGTGTTGTTCTATACATACCAAAATAAATTGATACATAAGGATACAAGGTTTGAATTGGGTTAGGTTTATGTAGGTAAAATAAGGTATTTTTAAAAACCTTTTTTTTGTTTTTTTGTGTCTAGTCTGGTTGTGAATCAGAAAAGAGTTTTTTTTTTTTTTTTTTTTCAATTCTTTTGTTTGAGTTGATCTGAAGAAGTCCTGTTAATTTTTAGAGCATTGATTAATATCAGTACTTTTTAACAGGATGGAAATAAATTCATCTTAATGTGACCGATTGTTGTTTTTTTATTTTGAGAAAAAGAAAAAAAAAAGAATAAATTGTTCTGTAAATTTTATTTGCATTGAGCTCTTAACTGGGACTATTTAATTTTAATATTCTATATTTGTATATTTAAATTGTCCTGCTAGGAATTTTTCCCAACTCCGGATTAACTGGATTTAATGCTGGCTTAAATATATATGATTGTGTGTGTATGTGTATATATATATATATATATATATATATATATATATATATATATGAGTGTGTGTATATATTTGTGTCAGTATGTATGTATGTATGTACGTGGTGCATTCAATACGTTTCCAGACTTTTTTTGTATCTGCATTTAAAATTGTCGCAGACTCTTGAAAATTCACTAGGTTATTGCTATACATCTTATGAGATGACTGACCAATTTTTATGATTCCAGCTTCAAATGAACAGCTACAGCAGCAATTGGAATACACCCTACTAAAGCCTGATTGTCACAGCTGGGGAATTTCAAAAATGCAATCTGGATGTGAGGAAGAACGATATGCAATAAAATTGTGTTTTAAACTTGGAAAAAATGTCGTATGGAAACGTATGGAATGCTTCAGACTGCTTTTGGAACATCTTGCATGAGTCGAATATCAGTTTTTGAGTGGCCTAAGAGATTCAAGGAAGGCAGGGAGTCTGTGAGGGATGATAAGAGATGTGGGAGGAGTAAGGAAGTCAATACACCAGAGTTGATTGGCCAAAGGGTTAGGGTTACTATGTTGGGGTTTTAAGGGAGTTCAGAAAGAGATACTGTCGGAAGACGCCAGCACTCTTCAAATTGGGTCAGTGGCATTTCCACCAGGACAATGCATCAGTCCATAACTCCATCCTTGTCACAGACTATTTGACCAAGATGGGCATCAAGACAGTTCTTCATCCTCCCTATAGTCCAGACCTTGCTCCCTGTGACTTTTGGTTATTCTCTAAGCTCAGAGGCTGTCGTTATGAGACAATTGAGATGAAAGAGGCTGTGACGAAGGTCATTGACATGCTCACACAAGAGGACTTCCATGGGGCCTTCCAGAAGTTGTTGGAACAGTACAACAAGTGCATTGCAGCCAGAGGAGAATACTTCGAAACTAGAGTTTCATGTGTGTACTATCAATAAAAGTGCCCATACGAAAAAAGACTGGAAACTTATTTAATGATCCTCGTGTGTGTGTGTATATATATATATATATATATATATATTTATGATTGTGTGTGTATATTTATTGATGATTGTGTGTGTGTGTGTATGTATATATATATATATATATATATATATGTGTGTGTGTGTGTGTGTAGGAATGATTGTGTGTGTATTTGGTGTGGAGATGTTTGACTTTGATTAAAGCACATGTATTCCATCTTTGCTACCACCCATCACAAAAACTATCCAAATTAGATAGACCAGACATGTGGGACACTGCTGGAGAAGTGGGGACGAACTCATAAGCAACATATTTCTGTGAACTCTTTCACATGGTCGAACAAAGGCAGGACAACCATCTCGAACCTATATAGAATAGCTCTGTGGCGATACAGGGTGGAGCCTTGAAGACCTACCAGGAGCGATGGCCGATAGAAAGAAGGTCAGGGAGATCCATGCTGGTGGCGTGACATGATGATATGTATGTATGAATGACTGTGTGTGTATATATATATATATATATATATATATATATATATACACACACACACACACACACACACACACACACACAAACACATAATCATATATATATATATATAGATATAATTGTGTGTTACTTGGCTAAATTTCTGAGATGAAGCTTGATGATTTTTTATCATTAAGGGTTTTTGGACTATTATCTTCATCTTTATTGTTATTTCCACAACGGCCGATATGTCCTCCGGCCTTCTTCAGGTGTTTGTCAAACATCCTTTATTGAATCCATGGGCGTTGCCTGTTCTGATTCCATTAGCCATAGCAAGTGTTAAGTATTCCTGTATTGTTACTCACCTGCAGTCAGGATTGAACCTGCAACCTCCAGAAGATTGTCTCTTTAGAAGCTTAGGGAACCAACACCTATAACTGTTACAATATCTATCCTGCTGGACAGTTTAGAGTGAATTGTTGGGACTTATAAACTTAATATTCTTACTTGACTAGGATTACTACTATTATGCATGATTTTTGCCTTTGCTCATATTCAGATTTTTCTTTTTTCTTCATCTAACCTTTTTAATTATCGCTTCCCATATTGTATTCCTCCCTATACTTGGTCTACTCAGCAGGTCATTTTAGACCAACATATGTGCTGATCCCTTAAGGCGTCAAATCCTCCAATGTTCAGCCCTATCAATTATTTCAACTTCATCCCATAAGAGCAGATGGCTTTCCTTTTCCTTCCATATATGGTCTGCCATACCCAACTTTTCAATCTAACCTCATACTACTGCCTTCCAATGTTCTTCTAGCCTTACTTTTAGTGGACGATCTGTCTCGCCTTTGTATATTTTACCACAACTGCAAGGGATGGAGTAAACACAGTTCTTGATCATGTTGAATTCCATTGGTGGCTTGACCTGGAAGAGATATCTTTGGAGAGTTGAACCACTGTGTGTGTGTGTGTGTGTATGTATATATATATATATATATATATATATATATGATTATGTGTGTGTATGTTTGTTTGTACATACATATATATGTGTATGTATGTTAGTGTGTACATATATTTATATATAATTTTGTGTGTATATATATATATATATATATATATATATATATATATATATATATATACACACAAACACGCAAGCATTTTCTTTCTGTGTCGCTATATATTGTGTCTTAGCTATGCCACTAAATAGCACTTGTTGATGAGGCTCCAGTTTGAGATATCTAGGAAGTGACCCTGAGTGGTAGGACCTATTTTGATCCTATCTATTGGTCATATAGATTGGTTTAAAAATTATTCATGATAGGATATTAAGAAAAAAAAAAACAACAAAAAAACTCCTCCTCAAAAAATGTCATTTAGAACATGCAATGAATGCAGTTTTTAACCTCTAGGCATCAAATATCCCAAAACAAGCTGACATGCTATTAAAATCACTCAGTCAGTCTTTTTGTATCTTCTTGTCTATAATCATATACACATGCTGCAAAAAAATTAAAAAAAAAAAGAAAAAGCGAATTATAAAACTGTGCGACTAACAAACTCTTCATCAGATGAAGACTTTGGAATCAATATCTAACTAATAATAAAATTAATGAGCTTCATTTCAATTTTGTTTTGACATCTGTTTCATTGCAGTTTCTTGTCTTTTACATGTTCACATGGAATGGTCATAGTTGAAAATAATTCCGATTTTTCTAATATACTATCAGCCCCTGCAGCTGGGGCTGTAGAATGTGTGGACTGCATCTCTGCTGAGGTGTAAGACCTCCCCCCCCCACCAAAGAGTGTCCTGACTATAAACTGTATCTAATGGTCCTAGAGCTTTCAGGAATGGAGAGCATCTTTTCATTACCATTACTTCCGGGTCTACTCTGATCCAGAGTGGTAGTACCTGTTAGGGTCCTATCTATAGAAATATTTAATCATTTTCTGTATTTGAAACCAATTAACTGTGTGCAAACAAATCAACTCTGGCTCATTAAAAAATTGTCACCTACAAATTATTCATTTATAAATTATATCTATTTAATATGTATTAACAGGATTTGGTATTAAATAACCTGTAAGGGTTGTTATGGCATGAAATACAACCAATCAGTCTTATATGATTATACTTTCTGAATAAAATGATAATCATCATCATTTTGTTGTGCCACCACTACGGGTATCCCTGACCCTCTCTCGCCACTCCTCCCTACTGTTCATCGCTTCTGGTAGGTCCTCAGGGCTACTTCCCATATCCTCACAGAGCTGCTGTATGTAGGTTCGAGCCGATCTCCCTGCCCTTGCTTGGCCATGTGCTGAGATCCATAGGAGAACATCACTTATGAGCTCATCCCCGCTTCTCCAGCAGTGTCCTGCATGTCTGGTTCGTCTAACTTTGATAGTTTTTGTGATGGGAGGCAGGTGGCCTTATAGTTGGTGCTTTGTAGGGTGTTGCCTCCAGGACTTGTTCAAAATTTTTGATACTCGAGTTTTAAAAAAAGTAGAATACCATAACTTATATATACATCGACCATTGATTTGTTGTTCCAATATTGTTTATCTTTCTGTTTTGAAGCCAAGGTTACTCCCCTTGTCATTCTTGTTATGTTTACTCATATATAGATTTAGGTAAACATTAGTACTCATATATAGGTGCATGCCAATATTTCTGTGTAAAAATTAGTTTATCACAATTTGACCTATATTTGGTAATTTGAAATAGAATAGGGTGACCATTGACCCATTTCTCATAGGGACATTCTCTATCTCATCAACAGGTCTTGTATAAATTCTTTCCAACAAAGAGATGTTTGAAATATGTTTTCCATTGGTTTGAAAATGGTTCGCGATAACAGTATGAGGGAGCCCCTGTGACAAACTTGACGTCATACAGAGTTTACACTCCAGTCGTGCTGGTATATTCTCTTTTGGACTAATATTCTTGAGAAAACTATGAACTCCATATCTTTACACAGCTATGGGTTAAATAGTACCATTGCTGCCCTACTACAAGGATACCTTTGGCATTAAATAACCCACAAAGGTTGATATTTCATTAAAACTAAAACCCAAACATCTTCTGATGATTGTGTTAGGTGTCACATTAGCAAAGAGAACCAAAACACGAAATAGAGGTTGAATGAAACTATGGATTTTGATTAGTTAAGATTGTACTTTTGAGTGAAATTTGAGGGTTACAGATAAAACAAAGAAACATAATTTGAGAACCTTGTGGTTTTAGCACTTTCTAGGCACTTCTGGGCTACCATATAAAAAATTTAAAAAAATGATCAAAATTTTTCCTCCCTTTTCTAATCACTGTTGAATTTCAGTAATCCACTATCAAAGCCGGCCTTAACATCTGAAGTAATTAACCTCTAGATGAAAGTGGGGAGATATAAAAACATAATGTGTTCATCAACTTTTTATCATATGGACAGAATGATGATCAGTGGCTTTTGAGTTCTGTCCACAAGTAAGTGACACCACTTTTTGCCAACATGTAACAAAGTGTTTTGCGTGGTGATAGTGGTTCTATTAAATGAATATGAACTTGACCAATGACAACTACTTTAAAGACATGAAGAATTAATAACAATAATTATAATTCATTTATTCGCCTGTCCTTATTCCCTGACGTTATATTGCATCACTTTTCCCTCTACTGATGTTCTCGGCGGCTTCAATCTCCGCCTCCTAACCACAGTAAAAGAATTGAAATTCAGTCTCATTTGTCATCCTGTTGAACTTGTTATTAATTTGACATCCTAATTTGTCTTCAGCTTCTATTAGCCGATGGCTTTTCTTTGTTGCTTTCAGTTTTGAGTGAGAAAACTTACTGGAATAAGTGTGTTCATTGTCAAGGGGACTATTTTGATGCTGTTTTATTCATTACTCAATTCTGTCTTTGGGGGGTGTCCTCGTGGTGTAATGGTTAAAGCGATGGACTGCAGAATCGTAGTAAGCGAGTTCGTACTCCAGTCGCACTACTATGTTCACTTTCAGGCAAATACTCTTGGGAAAGGTATGAACCCCCTTATCCTCCCAGCTATGGGTTAAATAGTACCATTACTGTTCTTCTATGAGAATAGCTTTGGCATTAAATAACCTACAAAGGTTGATATGCCATTAAACAAAGAAATTCAAAAATCAATTCTCTCTTTGTAAATGCAATCCATAGTCTTTTTGAATGCACCTCATATTTCGTAGAAAATTAATGTTACATTCATTGATCATTTCCGTCAGGGTAAATACGGCTTTAGTTTTGATACCTTTTGAATACATCTTATATTCTTGTTATATACTTCCCCAGCTTTTGCTGGGCCGTCTGTCATTCGTGTTGGATGGGGTATTGAAATCAATGGCAGATTCGAGGCTGAAAGGCCCCCAGCTTCGGTTGGGCCACCTTCAGGTGGGTGAGCTGCTTTTTTGACTCCTATCCACCCCTTGTATAGCACTAGACCTCATGGTCTAGTTAAAGCTATATTCTGGCATACGTGCCCAGATCTAGATTTAGGTCCGTGATCCTGCTTGACTCATTAGACCCACATTGCACTTAGTGGGTCAATGACTAGCAGGCTTCAAGTCTTGGCTTGTTCCTGACCTTCCCCTCTCCTTTATCCCCACTTTAATCGGCCTTCAGGCTTTTGACCTTGTGTCAAGTCTAGTCTGGTGGGAGGCAGCGACAAATATCTTATAATCTTGTTATAAAATGAGACTCTAGCATTTGAACACCAGTCGCCAGAAAATGAAAATTGCAAACCTCCTGGTAGTATAAATAGAAGTACTGTGCTGTTAGAGGTGGATTTGTTAGAGAGACGGACTTCATCAAGAAAAAGACTTCAGTAATAACTTAGCGAGCAAACTTTTGTTTCTAAGCAATTCTGTTATTGTTCTAGGCAAGACTTATGTTATGGATAGAAACAATCTTTGTTTGTCTTATTTTCTGTTTAATGTATTAATTTTGGCTGGAATGAAACACTAAGGCTTTTGTTACGTTGTCTGTTAATTATTTCTTCTTTTTATGTAAATATGAGCATAACAAAAATTCTCCATCATATACTGATTTTTTTCAAACATCAGTATGACACTAAACTGCATCTGGTAGTTAGACTCTGGTTTTGAGAGTATCCTTACCCCTTTTTTTGCCATTACTCCCAGGTTTGTTCGAACTTGGATTGGCAGTATTTGTTAGGGTCCCATCTAATTCAAATAAATCTGTTTGATAATTATTAGCATTGGATAGGAATGTTCGCCTATGATCCGAGAGACCTGGGTTCAATCCCAGGTCGCGTCATACCAAAGACTTTAAAAATGGTACTTGATACCTCCTTGCTTAACACTCAGCAATATAAGGTACATATCAAGGGTAAATTGGAGCAATCCAGGGAAAGGAGTAGCGCCCTCCCCTACACCTCAGTGTAGTAGCTATTGTAAAGAGAGCCTTCTGGTTGCCCTCAACCACGGTCGCCAACTTTACTTACTTGAAGCTATGATTTTTTGCGAAGTTTTATTATTATTATTATTATCATCATACATCTCTGATAGTCTTTCACACCAGCGTCAGATGATGGTCTTCCACTGGAGTTTGAGTGACAAGTCTCTTCAAGTCTCTCAGACTCTTCTGACTGATCTTAATAATGCTGTAGTTTAGATGGTCTCCACTCAATATTTTCCCAACTCCTCCAGTCCCTGTACCAACCCTTTTGTGACTGTACCGAGTGCACCAATTACAATTGGTACCACCATCACTATCATCTTCCATATTTTTTTCCCCAGTTCTCTAGCAAGGTCTAGGTACATATCTCTCTTTTCTCTTTCTTTCAGTGTATTGATATTAATTATTTTTATTTTACTCCATTGAGAGTTTTTCACACCAGCATCAGCTGATGGTCTATTATTATTAGTTTTTTTAACCATATATTTGCTTGAAAAACTTGAAACCATATAACTGTATATAAATTATTTGTACAAGGGTCATTCAATAAATAAGAGAAATTTTTGGCACAAAGGAAATTTTTTTCTCTCTAAATGTAAACTTGTTTAGAATTGGTTGAGAGCAAAAATTATCTTGTAGAATATTCATTTTGAGGTTATTCCCAATGATGGCAAATCAAATAGTGCTCCATGCTTGAACAGAGGTCTCTCATCAAATTATTGGTGGCTGACAAGTACAAACTATGTGAAATTTACAGAAAAATATGTGATGTATAAAGAAAAGAATGTTTTAGTCAAAAAATGTCTCCAAATGGGTTAAACATGTTTGCCATGATGAGCCAGGATAAAAAAAAAATAGTCCATGGAATAGAAACATACTTACTCTCCAAAAAAGAAAGTTCTGGGCATCCTAAAATAAAATTTACCTTATTTATTGAAGAACCCTTGTATTAGATAGGAATAATTGAAACCATATCATTGTATGCAAATTATTTGCTGTAGATAGGAATACTTAAAATCATATCTGTGCAAACAAATGATTATTTTTAATATATTGTGGTAGTGACTTGAAAACATTTGTGTATAATAGCAATAATTGGAAACAAATAACTATGTGCAAATGAATAAACAATGTTAAATTGAATTACTAATGTTAAATAGCCATGTTTGAAACTATTTGACTGTGTGCAAATAAAACTTAGTGTTAGATAGCAATACTTGAAACTATTTGGCAGTGCTGAGATGAGCTCCAGCTCATTTAAAAATTGTAACCTACAAACTTCATTTACAAATCAAATATATTGAATATATATGTATAAACAGGATTTGGCATTAAATAACCTTCAAGGGTTGATATGCCATTAAACACAACCTCGAGCTATGGGTAAATTGTAGGGCAGACTGAGCTTTTTAGCCTTCATAAAGCAACCAGTGTAGAAGAGGGAAAATTCTAACCATCTGTATTTCTCTTAAAAACTGACTGGGTTGCATCCTACTTGTGGCAAAAGGGTCGAATATATATATATACACACACACAACAGAATGTCTCCTAACCTCTAGGTGTAAAATAACTCTAGACAGGTTGACATGCTATTCAGACATCAACCTACAGAATGTCTGATGATCTACCAATAATACAAAACCTCTGTCTCCCTATGTTGTCATTCAGTTTACTCTTCACTGATCTTTTTGTTGTAATGTTTTGTGAACTAAAATAGAAGTGAAGATTTACTTAATTAAAATCCCCTGTGTGTTTGGCATCTTTGAGAGTTGTTTAACATGGAAATCAAATAAAATTTTCACAAAATCCCCACAAAATAAAATTTTCTTTTTTGCTTTTTTTTGTCCTCAGACTATTATTTGGAATAAGGAAAAAAAATGTTATGGTTAAATAATTTCCTGTTACCAGGAAATTAGAAAACATTTGGGGGGAAAAAAAAAAAAAAAAAAATATATATATATATATATATATATATATATATATATACACAAGTACAGCTTTTAACCTATGATTTTATGTTCTTGATTTGGTTTATTTGTTTAATGGCATATCAACTCCTTTTGGGTTATTTAATGTTGAAACTTGATTCATTTGCAAATACTGGAGTGTAATCAAAGCTATATTTTCAATGTTCCATTTCATTGTTTTTTTAATTTTTTTTTTTTTTAAACCTATAATCATGTTTTAACATAGTTATATGGCATCAAGTATTCCTATCCAGTAGAAATAATTTTCAAACAAGTCTATTTGACAAATAGATGAGACCCTAACAAGTACACCTACTCCAAACCAGAGTGGATCTGGGATTAATGATAATGAAGGGGTTTCACTACTCTTCCTACTATTTAACCCATAGCTAGTGGTGGGGGATGAGGGTTCATACATTTCTTAAGAGTATTAGTCTGAAAGTGAATGTAGTAGTGTGACTCGTTCAAACTTGCTTAGGGGGGTGTCCTTGTGGTGTAATGTTTAAAGCGATGGACTGCGGAATAGTAGGATGCGAGTTCATACTCCAGTCATGCTATTACGTTCACTTTCAGGCAAATACCCTTGGGAAAGGTATGAACCCCCTTATCCTCCCAGCTATGGGTTAAATAGCACCACTACTGTTCTTCTTGGAGAATAGCTTTGGCATTAAATAGCCTACAAAGGTTGATATGCCATTAAACAAAGAAACCAAACCAAACCAATCAAACTTACTTAATATGATGTCACAATCCTGCAATTTGTCTGTTATACCATGAGAACTCTCCCTGCCAAAATAGAGAAAATAAAAAAGCATTTTTGTCAAAAATCCTTTTTTTTTTTAATTACGTCCCCCCCAGGTTTTCTATATTGAGAGTTTTTGCCAATTAAATCATTAATTTATGACATGCTTCATGTCTCAGTCAGTCTACAATTTTTGAGAAAAATAGAACAATAAATTAGATATGCCACCTTGAATGAGCCCCAGGTTTTATGACAGAAAACACATTAAGGAAAAGTCTCATTAAAAAACATTCCCTTATATCCTATATGTCAAGGAATTGTTCGGCTAAAGTTACAATGCCTGAAGGCAAAATGTTTACCATTTTCATGGAACTGTATATTGAAATGCAAAAACTTTGGGCAAAAATAATATATATTACCATTTAAGTATTTATTGAAATCAATTAGGATAGACTGTTTTTATAACAGAGTTATATATATATATATATAATATTAATGAAAAGTGGAAGAAAGTTAAACCTGATTGTTTTGGAATTGATTTTGTTCCCAGAGAAAATCCGTTGTTATTGGTTGGTTGGTTTTGTGGCATGTCAATATTTGATAGGTTATTTAATTTAAAATCAGTCTTTTCTTTCCTATTTTTCAATTATTTATTTTCTTTAGCCAGCAATTATTTGGTTTCAAGTAACTAATAATAATAAACTGCAGACAATTATTGCTTCAGGTAACAATTATAATAAACAATTTACATGCACTTAAATGACTTCTCGTATCCCTGTCTTATATTAATAATTCTATTTAATAATAATTTATTTTTATACAGTTATATGGTTTCAAGTAACTAATAATAGTAAAGTTGGCGACCTTAGTCGAGGATGACCAGAAGGCTCCCTTTTCAATAGCTACTACACTGAGGTGTAGGAGAGGGTGCTACTCCTTTCCCTGAATTATTCCACTTTACCCTTGATCCTTACCTTATAATGATGAGTGTTAAGCAAGGAGGTATCAAGTACCATTTTTAAAGTCTTTGGTATGATGTGACCTGGGATTGAACCTAGGTCTCCCGGACCATTGGCGAACACTCTACCCTCTAGGCCAATGAGCCGGTTAATTACTAATAATAGTAATCCTTAGTAAACAATTAAAGCTTCAAGTCATCATCATCATGGCGTGTCACTAGCATGGATTTCCCTGACCCTCTTTTGCTACTTCTCCCTATTGTCCATCGTTCTCGGTTGGTCTTCTATCCTAGATCCTGTATCAGTACAGAGCTGTTGTAGATAGGTTCTAGCTAGTCACCCTACCCTGGCTTATCTATGTGAGGGGGTCCATAGTACATTGCTCATGAGTTTGCCTTTACTTCTCCAGCATGTCTTGCTCGTCTAATTTGGATGGTTTTTTGAGATGGGTGGTTGATGTCTATACAGCTGCTTCTTTGTGGGATGCTGCCTCCAGGACTTGTTCAATACAGCTCATAGCATTCTTGTGCAATTGCTTTCTCTCTGTATGCTTTGTCAGTGTCCATGTGGTGCATCTTTACAGCAGTATTGACATTACTGCTGTTGGAAAAAAACTGCATTTCATTTTATCTAATAGGTCTGACTTCATTATGACTGATAGTCTATCGATAGCTGTCCAATCCTTCACTAGTTGTGTGTTGATATCATTTTCAGTAGATGAGATACTGCTTGCGAGGTAGGTGAACTTGTCCACAAGTTTCAGATCTTCCAGTAAGTGTGGAGATGTTGCCTCTTTGATTAAAGCACATGAACTCTGTTTTGTCTGTGTTGACGTGGAGGGGACCTATGCCACCTGCCGACTGTTAACTCTTCTTAATAGTGACAATTTGGATTTAGTTAAAAATGATTTCAAGTATTTCAGTCCAATATCAATAATTCTGTTTAATTATATTAATTTGTTTTCACATAGTGTAATATAATTGCGGAGGGATTTCCTTTTGTATATCTTGCCTTTCGGTTTAGTTAGGATGAGAACCTTTCACTTAGCGCATGGGTTAGTTAGGTGCAACATTAACGCAGGTGTTCACGCGTCATTCAGAGATGTCAAAATATAAATCCCAGATAGGAATTTAGACTCAGGGATGTGAGTGATGCTGAGGATTTTGGGATTTGAGGAAAAGCAGGGAGCTGAGTTCCTGCCTCTGAACGAGAGTCAAGATTCAGAGCTGGGTGAGGCCAGACGACTTTGTGTGCTACGGGCGCCGCGCGTTGGTTGGGTTAGTTGCTGGAAAAGCAGTCAGCATAGAAAGATTGTGTGTCTCTCTCTCCTCATGTCGAAAAACCTTTAAACTCAAAAAGATGAATAAAAGTTTCGTACCTGAACCAATTTCGTGAATTTTGTGTTTTTAGATTCCCTATGTCTATTTCACACATCTGTATATTATGGGTATGTTACAATAGTTAAAGGGTTTCAAGTAAGTAATGATAATGATTCTTAGTTAACAATTATACCTTCAAATAACTCTTAAGACAAACAATTTACCTACTGTTAAATGATTTGAAGTATTTCAGTTTAATATTTATAAATCTATTTGTTTTCACACAGTTATATGGTTTCAAGTAAGTTATGATAATCCTTAATAAACAATTGTAGCTTCAAGTAACTATTAATAAAAACAATTTGCACACTGTTTTATATTTTCAAGTGTTTCTGTTCGATACTAATCATGGATCTATATGACCTTTAGATTGCTAATGAGTAGAGTGTTCGCCAATGGTCCAGGAGACTGGGGTTCAATTCCAGGTCGAGTCATACCAAAGACTCAGCAAATGGTACTTGGTACTACCTTGCTTAACACTCAGCATTATAAGGTAAGGATCAAGGGTAAAGTGGAGCAATCCAGGGAAAGGAGTAGTGCCCTTCCCTACACCTCGGTGTAGTAGCTATTGAAAAGGGAGCCTTCGGATCACCCTCGACTAAAGGATGCCAAGTTTACTTTTTTTTTTTACTTTTTATGAGGCTGTTTAAATTTTACTTTGTCATAATTTTACTTTGGGAAAGGCATGAATCCAGCTATGGTTAAATGATAGGGCAGATGAGGTTACTTTAGCCTTGTTAAGGCAATGAGTCTTTAAGAGGGGAAACTCTTACCAGCAGCACTCTTCTTAAAAATTGACCATGTGTTACATTCTACCTGAGACAACTAGTCTTGGAGAAGGAAAACTCTGAATTCAAAACCAGCTTTACTTATGAAAATTGATCTTGTGCCACAACCTGCTTGTCGCTGACAGGTTGGGTGGAGAGTGAACCTGGGAGTGATGGCAGTGATGGCGTGACTTCATGCTCACCAGAACTCCAGAACTGTCAGAGGATGATGATGTCATACATTGGTGTTCGGCAAAAAGTTGGTGAACATCTGCTGAAAGCATTGCATAGATTTTTTTTTTAATTTCTATTTTTTCTTGATGAATTCACATATATCTTATGTTTCCATTGTTTACTTGTCATAACTGGTGAATATTTTTTATGCTTGAAATTATATTCCCTTTACTTCTTCACACTGCATGAAATTCAAACTTTTCACAAAATTATCAGCCTAATTTTCCCTTTTTGTTGGTTGGTTTTGTTT